>JNEY01001129.1:26993-38526 GCA_020875895.1 Aphelenchus avenae
GTGAATGCGAATGGATGAGCCATGCCGGTGCTTTTGAAAGGGGAGGGAATCCTACGCGCACTTACTCGAATGAGTGTCTGCGTCTCCTCGAGAGTGTAGTCAATGGAGTGCTTGCGTTCCGCCGGCTCGACCATGCGTTTCTTCGCTGGCTGGGTGGGCTCTTCCATTGCGCTGGGCGGCTGGCGCTACGGACAAAGGAGGACGGAGGAGCAGCGTGCGAGGAGGAGGCACAATCGGGCGCCCGCTGAAAGAAAATGAGTAAATATGGCGCTCCGAACGACGTAAACAAGTTTTGTTGTGACCGGCGCAGCGAAAATGTACGTGGGGAAAACACGGGTTTCGAAAACATGCGTTACTTATCTTTCGAAAAACCCGGGTTCTAATAACCCGGGTTCTAATAACACGGGTTTAGATAAGTAACGCAGTTTATCGTGTTTAAAAACCCGTGTTATTAGGACCCGGGTTTTACGGAAAACCCGGGTTTCAAAAACCCGAAGATAAGTAACGGGGCCCTGGGAAGGGGTATCGTCTACAATGGCGGGCGCCGACAGACTGGAATAAACGCTGTAAGTTTGCTTAATGGATTATTGTCATTAATAAAAATTCATAAGCGTCAGGTCGTAAGAAATATCTTGTATCGCACGACCTATTTTATAGTTGTAAAACCTGACGCGTCTACCCATTTTTTGTGTTCGCGGGGATTTAACACCCATGTCTAGCGGACTAGTGTGCAGGGCAGTGCAGCTTTTAGGTAGTATTAGAAAGTTCATCGAATAAAGAATAGAATTACACTTTTATGTAAGCTTACCGAGCCGTTCGCCTAGGAACTCACGACACGCATTACGGGCATAATGGCGGCGTTTCCGTGCTGGACCGCACTCTGGTGATGGCCCGCGTGCCGTGATGCTCTGTCGTGCCAGAGCAGAAGGCATGGCATGACAGTGTTACTGGCCCTTGCTAGAAAAAGGCGACAATTAGGAACGAGGCTAAATTGAGAAACTGGCAAAAAACATTAGCCGAATTCGAATTAGGCGAATTCAGTAGCCCTCACTTGCAGAAGTGCTGAGCTCAAAATTATACCATATCACTTACTCCTGTCTGTACACTTTTAAGCGCTTTGAAATCATATGAATAACCCAATTTCATTGGTTTGACTGCACGTATTCGCTTACCTTATGCTGGATTGGCGTATTATGTGACTGATATTGACATTGCTATCACAATCTTCAACTAAAGCCTGGACCATGTACAATGTGTCGCAATGTTAACAGTTAGAATCGTCTTCATCTGATTTTCTGTCCAGAAGATTGTCATGAACAGTCGGAAAACGACGGTTAGAAAAAGTGAATGCTGCCTTCTCTAGCTAATCCCTTTTGCGGACCAAAAGCACAATGGACATCGTTAAACTTAGCTTGTCGGCTCGGCAGGCAGTCGAGAATGGTTGGTACCATGGATGCCTGCCAATGCGCGACATGTCGACATGTTAGTGTGTTTCGCTACAGCCGAAAGGCTGAAAAGACGACTGAACGGCAGGAGGATGATTAGACGGGTGGAAATTATAGGGAGGGGATAACAGAGAAACTTCAGCATGAGATTATTTTCACACGCACGGGATCTGGTAAGTGTCGGTTCTACATTGCTAATGCTAAGTCAATGTACATGCAGGCACCCTCAGCGTAAATAAACGGGAACAAGCATCAGAGCGCCGGAACGCTAAGAAGAATCTTCCCCGTCGCTCGTAAAAGATTTTACGAAGCAACCAACATAACCCGGCAGGAAATCTTTGCAAAATATTTATAATTTCGATCAGCCATGCGCACGCGTCTCAGATTCGGAACCGAGCACGCCCGCGGGTCTCAAGTTGGGACCCGTACCCGCCCGGAGCCAGAGCAGGGTCTGGGCGAGTCCCAGCGGGTCCGGTCGCCGCCTCTGTAAACCGGCAGGCAAGGACGGGGACTAAAACTGCGGAAAACAATGCTTAGAATAGCGACTATAGTTATGGTCTAAAACCTGTCGCTTCGAATGTCTGCTTTAGACGGTAATTCATCTTTAGCGTTTGGACGTAGGAAACACATGTCTTTATCAAATGGCAGGCTAAAACGCTTCAGAGATCGTGCATAGGCCTTGATTTTACAAGACGCGTTTTGTTTGCCGGCTCTGCGGTGATTTATCATACGATCACATAACACGGTACGGTTCTAAGTTCCGGAAAAGTTACAGAAATTCCGGCATCCTTACCAACCCATATGGCCTTAACATGCTTATACTGCGTCTAGCGCCACGTTTAGAGTATGAACAACAACGGATATATTTTTCCAATGCATGCTCCGGAAAAGTATGGCTCTTGGACCCAATCGGATCCAAATTACCTGAAGCAAAAATGCGCCGTGCTTTTGAAATTCTGGTTATAAATGAGGACATGAGCCAAGCCTCTTTTAAATCCGAGTACGCTAAAATAACGCTTTAAATCCATTAAAGGGAAAAATTATGGTATGATAAAAAAGTACCTAAGGGGAGACCGAGGCAAAGCAAAAAAATAGGTAAGGCCTTATTATTTGCCCCCCCCCCCCTCCCCCGCTCCCGAGCCGCGCCCGTGTACACAAAAGCACGTGAGCATTAGATGCACATGCAGGGTAGTTCGCTCCTCGTAAAAAAGTGCGTCATGAACGAAAAGGTCAGCTGCTTACATGCCATAGCGGGCCCGCTATAGCATGCTTCCCAGGCGGACAAAAAGGCAAAACTTCTTCTGATTTGAGGTCCTGGGGGTTGGGGGTTTTTCTGCATGGAGAATCCAAAAAAGCGTTAATTGATGTAAAGGGGGTATTAGGAACTAGAGTGCAATCTACGTTAGAAACAGGTTGTGTTGTTAACTCATACGTTGTCTACTTGGTGCAAGTAAACCCCGATAGCGGCGCAGGCTGCGCGAAGCGCAGCCCAGCCGCTACTTATGCGTTAAGGTATTGCTTAAGCCCACACTGACAAGAAGTACCAGACTAGGCAAGCAAGCTTGCTACAACTGCCTAGTCTCTCTTTCCTCGCCTTTCCATATGATAAGCAGTCAAGACAGTCAGTATCTGCATCAAAGTGAAACACGTAAAGTAGCTCGTTCTATCGCTCGTTCTCGCTCCAGAAACACCGTGGAGGCTCAGTTTGTAGTTTAAGGCCCAAGGGAGGCATAGCAAGGCTCCAGAAGCCTTAACAGCGCCATTTCAAGCAAAGTGTGAATCAATACTGATTCAATAATTGAGAATTATTTGGCCATTTGAGATCAAAAATTTCGACTTTGACTTCGCCTTCGGCATAAATCAAAGAAGAAGTTCGAAGTCGGCTTGTACTTCGACATGGGTTGAAAAAAGCTTCGATGTCGACTTCGACTCGTCGAAAAACTACGAGTTTTTTCGAGTAAATACATCAAAAAATTAGCCGAGTCTGCAACTCCTCACTGGGCATACATCCCAAGTCCGGTCGATTATCATCAAGCGTGTTGCTCTGCCGCTTCGAAGAAAATGGTTGGTGGGCCGCTTGCCCAGAAGAAGGCATAATGCGGATTTCTGCATTACATGATAAGAGGACTGCAAACCGTTTTTAGTTGCAGCTGTTGAATATCAAAATGACAAACCAGTTGAATTCTGCCCATAAACATATGTTCAGCCAAAGTTTACAAAATTACTGATCGCTGCTTTTGCAAAGTCATTAGTATTTAGGTAGGGACGCATCACAAAAGGTTACTGAAAACGGTTCGACGGATATACGTTAGAGGTTTGAATTATCCAAATAATTCAGTCTTAAAATTTGCCTAAAATTTTTAAAATGCGCAAACAAAGCGCATGGCTGCAAAATGAGAAAAAATGACACTTTTACCAGTATTGACAAATTTTGCAGAGGTACAAGAAACAAAAGGCAAATAGCCGCGCGTGGCTAGTCGAAATGATTGAATGTGGTCAAAACTAGCTAAGTTTGCGCAATTTCGGGTCAACATGCCCCCCTTCCCACCTGCGCACCGCCCTTTAGCGACGTGATCAGACAAAAGATCGCAACAGTCGTGGATCACGACGGATGGATCATTTTGCCACTCATTATGTTGACCCACCATAGATCAAACTGCCCGCGTCCGCAATATCACATGCACCGACATTGATTGCTGCCAACCTCTAACATGATTTTTTGTTGAATAACACTGCCCATGAGATGACTACCATGAGCTGTGATTGGTGTGCGGAACGCTGAAACGAGAGTACGAGTGTCTATGGACGGTACATCGTCCTGAATTTTACATCACTTTCTCATCAGCACAACCACGTCTTATAACCGTCAGATTGAACACGGCAAAAACGGCGATCCAACATGTAACTTAAGCAGAATAAATAGTCAACGCACTAAGCCGTAGCTAAAGACTAGTTTTCCAGTGAAAACTGCTTGTTGTGCGATCCGCTCCCAGGTAACGTAAATGAAAACAATAGCCAACTGAGTCGGCTATGTCAATTTCAGATATGCAGGCGGCAATATAACGGGCATCACATCGATCCTTGGCGCATTCAAACTTCATTCTGGGTCTACGCTTTGTTCGTAATGCTTGCTTCACGACTTCCCTTATGTGCTGTGGTGCCGTTGTTCGTTAAGCACTTGCTGAACTTGCCCATAAAACCTTTCGTTTCTGATTTATCTAAGGAATTTAAAGTATGGATTCATAATCATTCCATCAAACTTGCTTTCGATGGCTCACTTTTTAACTACAAAGTGAAAACCTGAAACATCGATTGTCCACATATTGTGCTCTGCGATTACTGAAGGGGGTGAAAAGCTCGGCCCAATTATTGACGCAACGTATGATGCGTACGAGCAAATGCCACGAAATCTAGGAGTGGAACCGTTCGTACGCAAGACACCGCAACTAGCACAAGAGGCTTTTTCTACGAGGCGTCGGTGGGATAATAACCGGGACTCCTGGCATGGAAACAAGCGAGTACCTTCACTAGAGCACGGGATTTAGGATCCCTAAATGCATATGAAAGAGCTTGCATTATAAAGAAAGCAGACCAACCTTTACAAAAACAAGACTTGCGTACTAACGTCCAAAAGGAGGGGGCACAAATTCTGAAGCACAAAGCCTTTTGAAGCTTCTGAAGCTATTTGATTCTCGTTACGGCCTCCCACCGCTATTCGGAATGCGAGCATGTGTTGCTGCAATGCTTACAAAGCCAGTTCTACCAAGCGTCGTCCCTGGCCGGTTGCTTGAACAAGTCTATGAACCTGAGCTAAACGTTGACAAAAAATTGCCTTGGGTGTCAGTTGAATGCTATGGCAAAAGGAAAACGATCTCATGCCATTCACGAAAAAAATACGCTTGTATGCCTTCCCCCTCACCGAGCTTTGCTCAAAATGCAAGCCGTTAAGATCCGAGAGGTACAGAGGGCCATATAGATCCTTTAAAACCATAAAAATTCTGTGAAAACTATCAGCGCCTCACACACGCAAAAAAAAATCTCACACATTTAGCAAGAAAGTCACGAACATAAAAAAGGCAAGCGCTACAAATACCTCTTGCAAGTTGGCATTACCGACAGCATCGCCAGACGAGTACTCTTCATTACAAATATTCAAGTCATTATAGTCGCAAATAAAACCTGGTCTTGCTTCTCCACACAGGGCCGTAGCCGCTGCTAAAATCACTATCAGCCTCTATCAACGGACGCACAGTATAGACACCGGACAACGCTCACAAGACCGCCGTGGCTTAGGGAAAGCGACTGTCGTGCGGGTATGCGTTCCGACTGCACATGTCAGCAGTGAATACGTGCGCATTTTTAAATTTTATTACTAGTTCAAAACGAAAGGCCTAAGCACCAAGTTTCAAGGGAGACGTAGACCGGAAAGTTGTTGACTGATAAGTTTGCGCTCAGTATTGCCGCTGTGTGTGGCATTTTCTTTTCAGGACAGGTTGAGGCCGCTCAAACGTACCAGCAATCCGTTTTGGAGCTCGACATTTCGAGTTACGAGCATAGGCAAGCATGTGACAAAACGCTCTTGCAGAGCTCCATGTGAAACCAGCCAAGAGGTACACAACCTTGTGACGACGTTCACCGCCTCGCGGTTAGCAGCTGCGAGAAAGGGAATCGTGCAGCTAGCGCGGCAGGTGGGGACAGCAGTGAGAGACGGCTACTGCCATAGGTGTATACAAATTTTGACTTTTGATTTTCTTGGTTCCGAATTTCGGGTTCGAAAATACTGCTTAAAAATCCCGAATTAATAAGCACTTGGTAAGAACGCCCGAAATTTTCACAATATTTCGTCAAATTCTCGTTTGAAATTTCGCAGATTTCGGCCGCGGCGGCCTGCTTTCGAGCATGGTTTTTATGCTCCCAGTGTCTCCCACAGATGCGACATCAAAGTCCGGCACTCCATAAATCAAGGCGAATTTTAGGCATCGCTTTTAGCCGCTATTTTGCTAACCCTGGGATCCTAAATACGCCCCTGGGATGTTCATTGGATACCCTGCTAGACCGGGGGTAAATTAGTAGTAAGGGGTATTCATCAGTGAGCTAGGGTTTGGTAGCTCGATAACTGTTATAAAAAATTTCGGTATCAACCGCATAATTAAGCAAATAGAAATTAGATGTTACAAGTCGACCATTTACTTACTTTTGCAAAAAGGTCCATCCTTTCTGCCTGAGTCATTCCGTGCGCAACTTAATACAGGGTTGGCACAAAGGACAGTCGTAGCTACATACCACAAAAACATACTACCGTTAGAGTAAGCGGTCATATCTGTTTATGCATAACTCGTTCCAGCACTCTCTTATTTTGTTAATCAGTCAATTAATTACCCAGTCCAGCAGTGGTTATACACCATACTTTTATTCGTTTGTTGTTTGAAGATGAGCCATCTCCATGACGTGGAGCGCGTCCCTAAGCGTAACTGGGATGTTGGCGATGTGCGCTGTTAAAAAAGCCTGCAAGCATGCTGGGGACGAAGGACAGTCGTATCTACTACCGCAAAAGCATACAACCTAAACCGCTCCGCGATCACACCGATCACATCTGTTTATGCATAACTCGTTCCAGCACTATAATATTCTCGAACGTAAAATACTTACTTGAACTAAAGGTTATTATAAAAACCTGTAAGGCGTTCCCACCGTTCGGCGCTTGTCGTCGGAGACCACGTGGGTCGCATTTAGGGTTACTCCCTTGGCTTTCGTAGAAACACGGCTAATAACGTAGCTGCAAGATTTTAATGCCATTCTGTATTTTGAGAGTTCATCGAAATATACGGTAATTATAGTCAATCGTTTCAACAGATGTCGTCTTGAAATACCGTAATTACTCTAATAGAGGTGCAGTTCTAATAGAGGCGCACTCTCCAGTAGAAGCGCAGTTTTAGACTGTCTGAAAAAATAGAAGCGCACTCTCTAATAGAGGCGCATGTCTCCAATAGAGGCGCATCGACTGGACGGTAATTTTCAGCCTCCGGCGAATGTTTGTAGCGTTGACCCTCGGCACACTAAGAATGAAGAATAAATGGGTGAGAAATGACTAGTCTTTTGAAATGCTGCATGTTTTACTTAAATTACAAGCAAGGAAAGCCCAAAATATGCAGAAAAACCATAGAAAATCATCAATTTTGTCCAGATTTTGACGATTTTTGGCCGATTTTGGGTGGAGTTCGCTCAGTATTTTTGTGTTTCGATGGTGTGCAAAAATTGAGGCGCTGCGCCTCTATTAGAGTAAATACGGTACACCTTGCAACGAGTCAACAAGGTCACAATAGCGTAGAGAGAGTGCCTTCTACTCGTCGGAACCAGTGGAAAACCTCGCGTCCGCCAGCTTGCGAACTGGTTCCTTAAGTTGGAATCAGACTGGTTTCTCGTTCCATCGTTTTTATATTGTTTCAGCTCGCAAAGAAACGATAAAGATAAAGCTAAAAGTTGTCGTAAGAAGGCACTCCGCCAGGAGGCACAAACCGAATTTCAGACAAGGAAATTTAGCGGAAATTTGGCGCCTACGTCAGGCTGTTTTATCTATATGAATTTACGACTGATACTTTCCGCTATCGTCGTTACAAGCCGCTTCCCTTCCTGGAATGGAATTATGCAAATGCTGCATGCCTAATCTCGACTATTTTCACGGTACATAAAACCTGACGATTAGGTTGCTTTAAGTTGGCTATGGTAACGTATTTAACTTTTTAAGCAACTTGCAAATAAACTTGCGTGCGTCGAGTAACGAATCGCCGCCATCGAGCAGGCGCTGCCTTCGAGCACTGCTAAAGTGCGTTTTGAGCCTTCGTGAGCACAGCTCGTGATGCAAAGTACGTTTCTGTACGCTAGTATTTTTGCAGATAATAATGTGCACGCAAAATGTCGGAAAATATCTCATTACACCTCCTTCCTACCTTTGCAAAGGCAAAGATTACAAAAGGAACAGTTTTAGCGGCGGTAAAATATGCCGTCGCCGCCCGTTGCTGTTGAAGATTGCCGATGGCAACTTCGCAAGGAAGCCTGAGTGTCATGGTGTTCAGTTGCAACTATTCTCCTGTGGAATCATTACGGTGTACCGAGCACAAGCTTGCCTTTCAAGGCCTGTGTTACATCCGACTCGGAAAAACGTACTGCTGTTTGCTAGTGTGTGCTGAGAACCGACAACGGACATTACCCTCTGTCCCATGCACTAACAATAAAGTTCAGTAGATAGACTGAGATTTGTAGCGACGAAAAAGGGTACCATCATACGTGGACACTGCGTAATAAAGGCTTTATGCTTAGGTTTTAGATTGGGCAGGTTTTAATCCAATGCACTATTTTATGGTGCATGTTTGCCTGGATGCATTTCAATGCCGCGTTAAAAAGCTTTCTCGATAGACTTGTAGGTGGAACACGAATCCTAACCGCCGCAGAAGGTAAAATACGCTGTCTCAAGAGGAATGCACAGCGTACTTGCATTACCTTCCCACCTGACGTCCACTTTGCAACCGACGCGGAAAACATTTGGTGCAAGAAATGAAAACGTCCATTATCAGTCACACATCGTCAGCATAGGTCTTAACAGCTGCAACTCTAAATCTCAGCCACTCACTCAATACAGGTATGCGCTAAGCGTCCATGTTCTACACAAAACCTGCAGTTCATGCTTCAATTATGTCGGCTACATGGCAACGTGATGCGAGACCTGTTTTTAGAACAGTGCATGAAGAAAGGGTGCGCATGACGAAAAAATTTCGGCGCCCGACTTGCTGGCTTGCTGAGCAGGAAGTGGGTTTTTTCCTACTTCCTGTCGTTCGTACCAAAGGTTTCGAAACAATATATCGTTCGAATTTTCGGACGTTACGTAGCCCAGCACAAGGAGCGGTCTAACGGCAACCGCAAACGTAGCGGTAACCGCAAACATGCGGTCAAATTTTTATAAGTGGGCAGTGGAACGTGCTCGGTCCTGAACAAAGTGCTCAGGCATTATAAGACTAATACGCGGCATATGCTGCGAAACTAAGTTGGTCTTCCAACAATGTCTGAATTATTATTCTTGCAGTTAAGCGCAAGATGTCCTTTTAGTGCACGTTTTTTTGCAAGTTTCATGGAAATCCGGGAACTTTTTGTACTCATGCTCACTCCCGCAGGATACGACAGGAACGCAAGCAGTAACAGGACGATCGATTCAGAAGTAGGTTGCTATGAAGTTTTGTACGGCTTTCGATCGCGATAGTTGTATACATTGTTTTTCGGTTTACTCATGGTCAGGCCCTTTTCAGCGGCAGTCTCGTAATGCAGGCAAGGTCACAAGCCTTGTTTAAAGTCAGATTTTCTTGGTGCAGAATCTTTGTAGAGTGCAATAGCCAATTTGAGCGACAACAAGTTGCGTAGCAGGCACAGAACAGTTCAAGAAGATATTCTAAAGTAAGCGTAGTCATATTCTTTCTGTCCAAGGCATGCACGAGTTCAGCGTAAGCAGCCATTCCTACCATGGTCTTAATGCACATAACCTCTTATCCTGATTTACAGCTTTGTTCAGTTTCAGTTCACTAATAGCCAGTTTCAGTATACAATAGTGGCGGGGTTAAACCGCTCAACAAGATTCTCCACTATCTTAAGTTCTCCGTCCATTGCCTATGACCTTTCGTAAAACCTGGTCTTGTTGTACCTCGTTGCAAGCCATTGAAAGTGAAGCTTTGGTTCATAATGAGGCTATAATTAGGTGGGTAAGAAAATACCGCAAAAGCTCTATAATAAGCACGGTTGTAATATAAGCACATCTCTAGTATAAGCACACTTTTCGTTGGCAGCGAATAATGTAAGCACATCTTTGATATAAGCACACTTTCGTAAAGCAGGGGAATAGGTAGTTTTTAGCAAGCCGAAGCAGCTTCGTCTGTGGGATGCGTTTAAGGCGCACACCGGCGAAGACACCAAGAGCGATCAAAGCACTGAAGCTGCACTGTTCCGCGATCCCCGGCGGGTGCACACGATTCATTCAGGTAAAACTGAATGCTAAGGCTTAATCTAAAACTCTGTTTCAGCTCGTCGACGTTAGCTGGAACAAGCCTTTTAAGGCCAGGTTCCAAGCGCTGTATGACCAGTGGATGCTCGACAGCGTGCACGAGACTACCGCGGCTGGGAACCCGAAGCAGCCGCCACCCGAGCTGTACCTCGAATGGGTGCAAGAGACCTGGTACGATGGAGTCACGAAGGATAACGTGAGCAACTCCTTCAAAGCTTGCGGGATCGGAGCTATTGGCGCCGCAGACGACCACCTAATCCACTGCCTGGAAGACGGCAACGGGATTCCAAACGGCTTATACGGGCAGACCAAAGCTCACGAAGCTGCGGAAGCGCAGGAGCTTGCCGAGATTCTCCATGGATTCAAACTGAAACTCCGGACGAGGACGACACTGGCAACGATGAGCGACCTCGAAGTGGTGGACGACGAACCAGTGGCATCGGACAAAGAGGGTTCCGAGACAGGAGACGAAAACCACAAACTGAGTGACGATAGTGATTTTTAGAAAGCACCTGTTGCATAGCAAGTTACATTAATAAATGTTGTTGCTTGTTCACCAAGACTTACATATTATATAAGCACATCTCTAATATTTTCACGGATCTAATATAAGCACACTTTTTGATCTCCACGAATAATATACGCACCGTGCTTATATTAGAGCTTTTACGGTATACGTAGCGGCACGACATGCAAGGCTAGGATCGCGTCCAGAGCGCTATCCGACTCAAAACCGTAAACAAATACAAGAACGGTAAATGATTTATTTGCCATTTTTAACGCATTGTCACTGAGCTCGCAAGCTGCGGCGTCGTACGCCAATGATAAGCGTGTGCCGCTAATTTTTCACCGATTTTTTAAGGAAAACTAAAAAACTTCGGCTGACGCAAAGCACCGGAGCAGGTGATCTATTTCTATAAAAAATGAAATGGAGCGATAGAAAAGCTTTCTGGTGCTTCTACGATTCGGAACTAGACTGCACAAGACCTCTGAAAGAGCGCATGTGCCCCCCCCCCCCCCCCCCCACCGGGTGGTGATCCGCAAT
>JNEY01001131.1:22211-35260 GCA_020875895.1 Aphelenchus avenae
AAAAAAAGTACAGATTATGACGTTCTAACCGGCCCTGTTCATTCCCATCTCGAGGCACTTGCTCAGGCGACATCCTCGACAGAGCTTCTTGGTGTCGCAGTGTTTCGGACCAATGCACCCGGGCTCCTGGCGCTGCAGAACAGCCCTAAAGATTCACGCATCTTGAGGACGGCTTCGTATGTGCGAAAGTCACGAGTCAAAGCAAAATCTCATGTTTCCAGTCCAAAGCGCCCAAAGCACTGCCCAGTTTCGATTAGTGCGGAATTTTTGCAATTTTTAGACGAGCAAGCAATGAATTACCGCACTTTATAGAGGCGCCAGCGGTGCTTCAGAGTACCGGATTTCGCATACATAAAATGGCCTAACCTAAGCAGAAACCTGGAATGATACTCGGACCTCTCCTCCAGGAAGTGGGCATTGCCGAACTTAGGAAGGCATTCCAAGACCCCTGATTTGCTGGCTTGCTTGCTGTTCTTGCTTGGATGGTCACGACCCCCTAATACCGGGCTCCCAGCGGGCATGACACCATTCTCAAAAAGTGAACAAGAATTTGTCCCTGAGTAGCGGTCGGGCGCCCAACAAATGCGACTTTTGCGCGCGCTTGAGGTCCAGACGCGCGCAGACAACAAAAGACGGGTGGTGTCTCACGCGACCTCGACAAACATCTGCTGACCGCCGCACTGACATCGACCACCTCTAACCAGGCGCAATTCGCGTTCGTTGACGGAAAGGCCACAATCTTTAACCAAGAGAAAAGAAGCGGGTGCGTTTTTTGCTAATTAATGAGCGTGTTTTATGGCAAATTAAGGCGCTTCTTACCTGCGAAAATAGGTCTTGCAGCTAAAGCAGCTCACGCATCCGTAGTGGCGTCCTGTGGCTTCTTGTTCTTCGCAGACGAGACATAGGGGACCTAAAACGGAACTTGTGCAATAAAGGTAGACCCATCAAAGACAGATAAATAGTTTCACCGCGGGGATGCAAAGTTGTGAAATGCCTGAAATTAACCGAAAACACAGCAGATTATACCATTGAAATTTTACACACGGACAAACGAGCAAAAAGGCGACTCCCACGCATGACACTTTTTCCTTGGCTGCAAAGTCCGGACCTTCTGAAAAAGCACTGAGGTCTGCTCGACGTTGCTGGCACGGAATCTCCAATACAAGCCGAGGAAAAGCACGTTCGTACACTCTATGTTCGTACCGTTGTAGGTTCAGTCTGTCAGCACACGTTAGCAGGAACCTTGGCCCTCTTAGGCATTAAATGAAGCGCAATCTCAGCCTAAGCAAAAGCAAAAAAATCTTATTTTAATTACAAGCCAGTATAATCGACGTAGGCCAACTTCGACGCAACAGCCTTGAGGCCGAAGATCAAAAATGCTAGCGCTATTTTGCTCCGCAAAACTGCCATTCACTAAGGAAACTCGAGCCCACTTGGCGCCCCACCCTCGCCTCCAGCCAGCCGGTCCTCCCCTGCGCATTTGAATGTTCAGTGACGCTCTTCGCTTTAGTGGATGTTCAGTGGAATCCGCGAAAGATTACCTTTTTGCGAAGTCGACGCAAGCATTCCGACGGGGAGTTGGCGGCGCGCCAGTGCAGCGCAGCCCGCAGATCAGTCGATTCGCGCCGCCGGCGGACAGGACGTCGGGCGGCTGGCGGGGCGAGAGCGCTGAACACACAACTGATGGGCGCTTCGAACCGCGGGTCGTTTCTCCCGAAGGTTTCCCCTTTCCCGCAAACGCCCGAGGTCGCCCGCTTCCCACCGGTGGGTATGGGGCAATCGCCGGCCGAAGGACGAGAGCCCGAAAAGAGCCGGCGAGAGCAGAGTCAACGAGAGCAGGGAGCCAAGGAGAGCAGAGCCAACGAGGGAAAAGGGCCGGCGAGAGCAGAGCGTGTCGATTTCATATGCGTTCAGTCGTCGAATAATATTGAGAGCCAGTGACAGGCGTCGAGAACAGATAGCAAAGGAGATCCAGGAGGCACTGTTGTCGAGAGCCATCGAGACGTTGTGTGAAGGGCGAGAGCTGATCACTTTGTCTATGGAAAAGGTGTTCCATGACCCCGCGGGCCGCTAGCGGTTCGTTAAACCGACGGCTGATGCAACGAAAAAGACAAGAAAAACAGACGCGTGCAGCGGCGACGACGCCGCACGGCCCGTGTACGTAGCCATCACTGCCGGCTTTGATTGAGTATCAAGCTTGAGGCAGGTGATAAGGAGCGGCAGAAGACTCACCTGAGAGAAAAGAGTCGCAACAAGAGAAATCGTCCGTGAGCAGTCAGGAAAAAAACAATCTTTAGACGAGATAATTCCCTAGATTCCTAAAAAGACTAGACTAGGTACTCCTGATGCATCATAGGAATACGCTCAGGGAAATGCGACATTGTCGACAACCCACTCATGCCTGTTAGATACTAAGCGGGATTATTTTTCACCCAATATCATTTTCACACTAAATCAAAGCATTCCATTCGCGAATATTTTAGCCGATAACTTCGCATACATCTGGTTAGGGACCACGTGACTCGTGTTTGTAATAAGTACGCACAAAAAACTCGTGACGGTCTATTCCTCGGTCTGCGATAGCAACGGTTTGGTCTCACCCGGAGGGAGCGGGACTCACGACGTCTTGAAAATTCGGAGTAAGGTGAGCGAAGTGTATTCCACATTGATCTACGTGCTCCAAAACACCGTTAGCGTTTAGGGAGTTTAACCGAAGCATCCGTTATCGCGATTCGGAGCAATTTTTCGCATTGCTTAACCATTTCTGATGGCCTCTTCTAGAGTAGCTCAGTGGCGTACTGACAGTGGGCGCAGGGGGGATGGCCCCCCTAAATTTTGGAGGGATTGAAAAGTAGCGAAGGGGGGACCCATATGGTTGCGGCGGGCGAAGGCCGCCGAGGTAAGGTGGGACCAAGGGGGATTTCCGCCCAAGCTTCGAACGCCGCTCTGCTCAAAAACGGTTCGACGAGTACTTCAAGGCTAACGGTAAATGCGAATGCGCAGAACCCGAAGACGCGATTGCGACGAAAATATTTAGACGTCAATCTGCTCGAGCAGTTCAAGCACCTCTGTGCCACACTGCCGCTGCGCGACAACCGCTTGGTATTTTGCCACAACGATCTCCTCATCCACAACATTCTGTACGACGACAAGACAGGTTTGTGCTCAAGGTCGGCTGCCGTGCCTTAGGGTCGCTTTTAATGGTACGGTACGGCTTTGCCTCAGTACGGTACAGTTATATGTACCGTACTAGAGCCTATGGGACACTCTGTACGTCATTTTTTCACAATTTCTGCCAGCAATTCGTTCTATTTTGGCTCTAGGTTGCCCATATTATACAATTTGCTAGTGTATACTTACCATTTCTGCAATTTTTTATTGTTCAGATTGTATTTACCGTGACAGCATCTGTAATGTAGTTTGCCGTTAATGGCTGCCGATTTTTAATGTGTTCTGCAGTGTAGAGATCCGCGCTGGTACCTCGGGCCGTACCAGTACCCGTGGTAGACC
The DNA here is from genome assembly GCA_020875895.1 of Aphelenchus avenae. NCBI lineage: Eukaryota > Metazoa > Nematoda > Chromadorea > Rhabditida > Aphelenchidae > Aphelenchus > Aphelenchus avenae. The sequence goes on from JNEY01001131.1 coordinate 25,722, forward strand.
CACCCGTGCCGTGTTGCCGTGCCGTGGTGGACCCTTCCGTGCCGTGTTGCCGTGCCGTATAATGGTATAATGCGGGTACGGGTACGTGTTTGGCACGTACCTTGGTGCGGGCGCCGAACTCTACTGCAGTGTTCCTGCAAGTGTTACCCTTGCGTTTTGCCTGCTCGGTGGTGAACATACTGCGTACCGCTTCACAGAACGAGCCTGTTTAGAAGAGGTCCACTTCATCGACTACGGATACGGCGCAGTTAATAACCAGCTGTACGACGTCGCTAATCACTTCTGCGAATACGCAGGTAATGTTTTTATTTTTACGTAAAACTGTTTTTATTATTAAATAAACAATTATGTTAACTGTTTTTATTTTTTCAGTTCGTACAAATTTTAAATTAAATTAAATTTAGAAAATGTTACCTGGAATAGCTGTAAGAGCGGTTTCATATTCATTGTAAAGATTTGCCGAACGAAAGTAGCCTGACGTTGTTGCAGGTCTGGAAGATGCGGACTACAGTCGTTGTCCGGGCGAGCAGGATAAACGCGATTTCCTGCGCACCTACTGTTGCGGCCAGGTTTTGGCTAGCAGCTGCTTTGAACCTTGAACGTCGGAAGCCGCCCCAGCCCGCCGGCCCGTTGCATGCATGTGGATATTTAACCGCCTGCCGGAACGCCTTGAGATCCATTCAACCCAATAAACCACTGAACAAGCCACTCGCTCCGAGCGTTAGCTCCTTACTTTCCGGTCTTAGGGCCAGCTAAGATCGAAGAAGCTCTGATAGGTGGATCCGGCCACCACAGGGTTTTTCATGGTGCATCGTGCCTTGTATACGGATCCGGCCGCAACAGGGTTCGATTTTTGAGAGGGCGGAGGATTTCCGGTTTGATCGGTCAAGTCTCTGCTTTTTGATTCCCCGACCAGTAGGGTGCTGGCGAGGATTCGTTTTGAATTTTGAATCCAAACTCAAAGTGTTTCGGAGAGTTTGGCTGAGCCCGAAGTGATTCGGAGGGCTCAGAATCTATCGAATGAGCGTTTGTTTTCTTTAAATTGCGCGTGTTTAGCAGTTGTTACTGGGCGTTCCGTAGTGTCGTTTCTCCTGTTTTCTTAAATCCTTAAGGAAGCCTACTTTTGTGCGCGTTCCGTTAGATTTGAAAGCGTATTGTTTGAAATGTCCCACTCTTCGAAAATACTTTTAGCAGCGACAGCTTCCGCCACGGTCATAAGCCTTTTCAAAAAGCGTACTCGGCTAGTCGCGTACTTTAAGGATGCCTATAGCGCTTGTTCTGAAACCATCGAGACTTTGAAGCAAGAGCGCTCTAATGCCGCTTTTTCGTCCCCCAAATACCCATTTTCGAAAGTACGAGCCGCGCGCCGCAAAATTGAAGCCGTCAAGCGTGAGATTGAAGAGACGCGAACCGAATATAGGGCTCACGTAAAAGCTTTGAAGGGTTACGCTGAATTTGAAGCCGCTAAGAAGGAATATTATGCAAGCTGTACCGTTGAGTGTGATCTACTTGATTCTGCGAAGTCTGTTCTTGAAGGCCTTGAATTTGCAGAAATTATGTTCGAAGCGTTTGAACGTGGAGAGTTCAGTCCTCGCTCTGTTGCTTCCTACCTGGAGGCGTTAATGTGTTCCGCGAATGAGGCTAGTGAGAAAACATCAAGTATTGCCCCAGAGCTGCTTCCGCGAATTTCTCGCAGCAGCCAGCAACCGATTAGCGGGCCAACGAGCCAAGCGCCCCCACATCGAAATTCGCCTCTGCCTGTTGATTTCACGGGTCAAGCGTTCGAAAAGCGTGCACCGATTGAAAGCCTTTTGAACACACCGTCAGTTGTTTCCGCGGGCAAGTGCGAAATTGAGGGCCAGTCGACCTCGAGAGTTGTGATCTCAGCATCTTTACCCGCTAGCGATCACGCTAATGAGGGACCAACTCGTGATCGTCTGAAAATTGCACCAACAGGATGCGTGTTTTGCACAGTCGAGCACAGGTCCGAACAATGTTCCCAGTTTCGAACTTTGAAGCAAAAATATCGAAGAGCGCGTGTGTTAGCAATTTGCTTTCGTTGTTGCATGAGCGGGCATAACGCAGGAAAGTGCACCAGCGCTAGGGCCTGCGATCGCTGCGGCAGCCATTCCCACCATGAGTCTTTCTGTGCGGAAAAGGCTCGAAGGCTAGATAGTTTGAATTTTGCTTATGAGAGATGCAGCGTGACCGCCTACACTGATGTCTCGTTAGTGACCACTCTTTACGCGCCATCAGCGATCTCGCTTGTCGCCATCAGTCATCGAGCACGCTGGTTCCGTGATGTTGACGCAACTTTGAAAGTACCCATCGATGGACCGGCAATCGAAAGTTCGGAGGGAATTCCTGAATTTGAAGCCCGACTGTCTTCTGGCCAAAAATGCCAAGGGATTGTGGTCGCGAGTGCGTATGCGCGTTTGAAACCCGTTTGCATTCCCTCGGCAATTTGTGTCTCGAAATGTGCCCCGGTTTCGAATATGCTTTCGCTTGAAATATTTGAACACCCAATGAAGTTTCGAAAGCGTTTTGAAAATTATTGGAAGTACGCTTTTTCGAAAATTGCGTACCTCGAAAAATCCGTTCCGGTACCTGTTCTTCTCCTTTGCGAGAGGGGAGGACACCACGAATTTATTTTGATGGTTGGATCCGTGACTACACATTTGGAATTTTACCCGTTCCGCGCGGCGAATGCACCAACTTTCTCCGTGCATCATTTGAACGTCTTGAATTTGATCTTTCGAAGCGATCCCTACGCAGAGAATTTAGAAAGACCTTCGAACGTATCGACCGTTAAAACAGAAGTGACAGCAAGGCCTATTGTAGGAGCACGTGCTAGAAAGCTTACTTGCGGGACGAAGCTTGAAGTCTCCAAGCACAATGACACGCACCCATTGAATCTTCTTGACAAACTTTGGAATAGGCATTTAGAGACTTCTGATGCATTTGCCGCCTTTAGAAAATTGAACAGTGAAGTTTTGATCCTGAGTTGGTACCGAAGAAAGACTTCGAGACTTTTGAAACCTTCTGTTGTCATTTTGGTCATTAGTGATAGTTTTGACCTACTTCCATAACGCGACTGGAATCGGTAGAAATATTTTGAAGGCCAACATGACATGCTCGCACGCGTTTGAAAGGGTATTACTCGTCTTGAACGCCCGTCGAAATTATGCGAGTGCTGGAAGCTTGAAAACATCTCGAAATTTCGAAAAACGTCGAAATGCCCTAATCCTGGAAACGAAACTCGAGATTTTGAAATACCGAAATGCAAATCTTCAACGTCCCGTAGAAAATTTGAATCCCGTACGGAAGCGGATCGTGAAGGACGCCTACGGTCAGATGCCCACAGTGCCAGCTGTCACCTCGCTCTCAGTCAACCTGCGACTCTCAGTGCCCTGCGTCGCCAACGGCCACACACTCAGTCATTTGCCGCAGACCTTCTCGCGCTACCCCAGCCTACGCCTATCGCAGTTCTTCACTCAGTGCACAGTGGGACTACATCGGCGGCGACACATCGGTGCCAAACGGATGAAAGAATATCCCCAGCGCCGCTGCAGCAGTCCACAGCAGACATTCGGAACTCGGAGCGCGTGCGGCTACATCGCCATGCAGTGAACCAGCCAGTGATGCAGATTTTGAAAAACTTTGAACAAAGAATTCCATTCCGACAGCACGGCGACGACGCAATCAACGTCATCTCAATCCCGTACCCTCTTTGTTGTAGAGACAAAACAAAAATATTTTGCCTAAGCTACCGCTTATGTGTATTTGGCGGGCGCGGAGGATGTTGCGGCCAGGTTTTGGCTAGCAGCTGCTTTGAACCTTGAACGTCGGAAGCCGCCCCAGCCCGCCGGCCCGTTGCATGCATGTGGATATTTAACCGCCTGCCGGAACGCCTTGAGATCCATTCAACCCAATAAACCACTGAACAAGCCACTTAGCTCCTTACTTTCCGGTCTTAGGGCCAGCTAAGATCGAAGAAGCTCTGATAGGTGGATCCGGCCACCACACTACCTCAAGTACTTCCATGAGCGCGAGCCAGAGGACCGGGAAGTGGAACAAGCGCTCCGGCAGATTCCTTTCTTCGAGGCGGTAGGTGTTTTAGCAATGTGCCCTTGTCGTACCGTATCGTTTTCCAGGAAATGAAGGGGGTTTTCAGTTGAGGGCGGTCAATTTAAGGGACGGAGAAGAAATTTCCCAGTAGCCCGATTCATGGTAAGCGAACTTTTGGGGGTGTCACACAAATTAGAGTTCGGCGCCCGTACCAAGGTACGGGCCAAACCCGTAGCCGTGCCCGCATTATGCGGCACGGCAACACGGCACGGGTTCGGGTACGGCACGAGTGCCAAAAACAAGCCGTGTTTTATGCCGTGTTAGTGAAAACGGCTCGGCATTCCTGGGTCCACCACGGCACGGCAACATGGCACGGGAGGGGGCACTACGGGTACGGCACGAGGTGCCAGCGCCGAACTCTAATACAAATCACATTGCGAAACAAACCGTCCGCGAGTTGTTTTGTGAGCTAGTCACAATTGGACTTCGGCGTTCGCGGAATGTGAGCGTCGAACTTCTTTGCAAATTCAAATTACGAACCTATTGTTGGCGAAAAAACTTTTACTCGAGTTTTCAAAACTTTCAAGTTGTGACATGGTTTGATTCGCGAATTTTCACAAACGTGTCCCATACTGTTACGGGCATTTTGTGGAGTTTTTAGGGTATTATTTAGTCTGCGAGAAAAGTTTGCGAAAATTGAGAAAGATGATGTTCTGTCGACAAGGTCTCGTCTGGGTGCCATGAAGTTTAACTGGGTACTTCCAATCCGATCTTCTTTACTGCGCACCGTTGAATTTGTCCGTTACAGGCCGCTCACTTCTTCTGGTCCATCTCGGCGCTCCTCAAGGCTCAGAACTCCAGCATCGATTTCGATTACATGGAGTATGCGATTCTCCGCCACACCCAGTACGCAAACATCATGGAGAGCATTACCGGCAGGGACTAAGCCTATGCGCATGGGTCGTGTATTTTCCCGGATTTCAAGCGCATGTATTAAATTGTTTCGCTCGTAGTTTGTGATGGTGTTCCGAGCCTAAAAGGCTAGGTGGGCGCATGGGCGTAAAGTGCATTTTGCCCCCGTTTGAATGCGCCGAGCACTAGTATAGATTAATCATGATCGTGAAGGTTAAACCCCTCAACAGGGTAATCCATGTAATCCACTACTAGTGCAAGCAGATTCCAGGTATGAACGAAAGCTTCGATAAACACTCATTTTTTCGACCATGCGGCGTGGGGAGACTGAAAAAATTGAGTGAATACCTTGTGAGAGGGTAAGACCTTCCGCCCAATAAGCAGCAGCCTAAGCGTGGGCGTCGGGAGAAAACCAATGCTACGTCTAAAAGTCCGTGACCGAAAACGCCGAGACCGAAACTACGTATTACTTTTTATACCATGACGGAAAAGATCGTGACCCAAGCTACGCGACCAAAACTACCGTGGTCCGGCCCGCAGCAGTATAGAGTGGCGGAGTGGGCAGATATCTTGCGGGACATTCGAAGGTAGGGCCGGGGCGATTCAGACGATGTTCGGCCACGTACTCGCAACGGATCAACCCTGACATTAACGAAGGTTGCAGACACGCGAGCATCGCGGTAAAAATAGATGGTAGAGGTTCAACTAATAATCGTATTTTATCGATATTACCGCCTGAAACAGAAACCTAATCCGATTTGGACTGCCACAGCCCTCGCAAGGCACCATTTATTCACAGGCACATGGCGAGTCACTCTCGCTGAGAACCACTAAAGAATCGCATTAATTCGCACAGTACGATTTGGGTGGCAAAAGTGAGCGTCCACGCCCGTTCGGCTTATCCACCAACTGCTGTGGAGAGTACAGCGCCGACCCGACCCGACACTCGTCATCCGACTCACATCGTGGCACTAGAGGGTTAGGACAAGACAAGACAATTACGACGTGCAGCGGGAATCGTTCTAAGCCTGGGAAAAGCATTCATGTTTGCAAGTATTCATAAAAAATCTTCATGGTATCCGGTGTTAAGTCGACGATCCACTTGCCCTCAGGCACACGCTTCGATCAATTTCGAGTAGCATTATTGACGGTTGCCGGTGTGTGAGCATCGCGGTCAAGAATAGATCGTCGGGGATTCAAGCGATTATCGTATTTTATGGTTGTTGCCGCCCGAAAGATAAAACTATTAATCCGATTTGGACGGACAAAGTGCTCGAAAAGCGCGGTTGATCATAGACGCCGGGCGGGAGTACTCTCGCGTCACTATCGCTAACGAATCACATTAATCCGGACAGTACAAGCGAGGGGATCATCCGACTGAGAGTTGGGTTGAGGCGAAATAGTACACTGAACAGGCGTTGTTTTCACTCACACGCCTAATTGGGCAACGATCCCGAAAGATGGCGTCAGTCGGCTTCAGACGATAACGAGGCCTTCCATTCGATAACGTCCTTCAATATGCGCAGGTCGCCGCTTGTCTACGCGCTTACACTGGCTGGCATATTATGTGTTCTCAAGGATGCCGCAGCACAAGTCCCTACGCTGCCAACGCTTCCGATTGACTACCGGGATATGACGGGTACGGATGTCGAATTCTAGAGCTTTTTGTGCAACCAGAAACTATGCGAGATGGGCATACGGGTGCGTGGGCGGGCGCGGGAGGGAAGAAGGAGGGGGGTCACGCTAGTGATCGGATATTTTCACGGGCGGGGGGGGGGGGGTCATCCAGGTGATTGCGGAACCACAAACACTAGGTGAAATGGTACGCCGTTAGACTTCACCAGAGCTAATTGTCATTGGATTTTTCCTAGTTCTGTCTGAATTTGTAGGTGTTCAACGCTCTGCACCTTCGGTTCTGCTTGTAAGTGTCATTGATGTCATATGTGGTACAAAGCGATTTTTAGACGGGGGTGTGCGGAGGAGGGTCAAGTCAATGATCGGGTCTGATCACGACTGGCAGGACGGGGCTAGGTGGTCCGAAAACTCTTTGTGATTATCTCACTGTTTCTGCATTCTGACTTTCGGGAACTTCGGTAGCGCTAAATGATGCAATTTAGTAACATTCACGGGTACAACGGAGGACGTGACAACTACCGAAGAGCCGACCACGACGCCTCATACCACTGTGACTACGACGGTACCCACAACGACCGCCGCGACCACTACGCCTGTGACGACCGCAACTGTTACGACTGCGACCGCCGCGACCACTACGCCAGTGACGACCGTAACTGCCACGACGCCGACCACCGGTACCGCTACGACTGCGACTACTGGAACAGCAACGACGGCGACAACCGCAATGCCAACAACGCCGACCACGGCTACTGCAACTACAGGAACGGCTACGACTGGGACCACGGGAACCGCAACGACAGCGACAACCGGTACCGCTACGACTGCCACGACAGGAACTGCAACAACGCCGACGACCGTTACCGTTGCGACTGCGACCACGGGGACCGCTACGACCGCGACTACCGGTACCGCTACGACTGCGACTACTGGAACAGCAACGACGCCGACCACGGGTCTGTTGACCACAGCGACGACAGGGACGGTCACTACCGGCACGGCTACGACGGCTACCACAGGAACTGCCACGACGGCTTCAGCGGCGACAACTGCCAGTGTGGCAACGACTGCCACCGCGGTGACCACAGCGACCACTGGGACTGCAACCACGGGGACCGCAACCACGGGGACCGCCACTACGGGAACTGCGACGACCGGTACAGCCACCACACCGACCACAGGAACAGCCACCACAGCGACGACAGTGACCGGAACCACGGCCACCGGCGGCACGACGGCTACCACGGCTCCCACTGGACCGACTACGGCTGGTACGACTGCGACTACGGGAACTGGCACATCTGCGACCACCACTATCGCGCCCGTAACGCTAACGATGGGGGTTACTGTTCCGCTGGGCGTGACCACGACCACGACGACGCCCGTTGCCACTACTGCGACAACGGCGACGGGAGTCACTACGGCGACCACAAAGGCTGCGACGACTGCTTTGCAGCCGGGTCAGACAACGCCGAAGGACTACCAGGACATGACAGGTACTGAATCAAATATTGTTTATTTCCTTGAATTTATGGGGGGTTCTTGCAGTTGCTGCTTTCGCTGTTGCGAGCAAATGGCTAATAAAAATAATTTTACAAAATTGAGGGGTCTGAAATTGATCGTTTGGATACTTTGGATAAAACTTTTGCTTGCACCACCATTCAGAGTGACACTACAGATGCAGTCTTGTTCCAACTTCCCTTTCTCTGTAAAAAAGTGCTTTAGTTACATTCTCGGACACCACCGCCCTCGAAGACGAGACCACCACGGCCGCCATGACCACGGTGGCTCAGTTATCGACAACGACGGCGGGCACCGCCACAACTCCGACGACTGCCACCGGGACAACGGCAACGACCGTCACAGGTGGAACTACTGCCACGACGGCCACCGGCGGGACTACTGCCACAACGGCCACAGGTGGAACTACTGCAACTACAAGGACCGGTGCGACTACGGCAACCACGAAGAGCGGAACCACTACAGGTGATTAGAGGGGCACGACACCGCTATCGTGTGAAAGTTGAGGCCTTAAGTGCCCATACAACACGTTAAGTACCGACAGTTGTCGACATAAGGGACCCTTCCTCATTCTAACAGTTCTTTGGCATCTGACTGATAAGCGTTGCTTATAGCTCTGTTTTTATAGGACCGACTCTCCCCTCCCACACCTAGCCTCTATTGTGGTCCGCATGCGATACCGCTTATGCGCGCGCGATACCGCTTATGCGCACAGGATAATAAGGTACGCGTGCGCATGCGATTCCACTTATGCAAACGCGGCATGTGTGCATGCGATACCGCTTTGCACATGCGACACCGTTTTATGAACGCGTGATACCGCATGTGCGTGCACGCGCTACGACTTATGCACATGCGATGCGGCATGTGTGCATGCGATACCCCTTATGCGCACATGATACCGCCAACCGCATGCGATGTCGCAGGACGCATGCGATGCGTTACCTATCTGTGTACATGCGATACCGCTTATGCGCACGCACTGGATTTACTCCACTACGGAGGCATCTACTAGGCATCGGTAATACAAGGTATTTACGTCGTTTAGTATACGTTGGCCCCACGAGCGACGCAACTCCGGTGGCCACAACCGCCGGAGAGCCCGGCAGCACCACTACGCCCATGGCGACCACAACTGTATCCGAGAGTACTACTGAAGCACCTATGACCACGACGGACGAGGAGGGCACAACATCCGCTGGTTCCGGTCTGACCACAACAGCTCTAGGAGGTGGAACGACAACGGCGGGCAGCATGACGACCGGAGAAGGTACTTGGGCCTATTTTGAGACTCACCCTGACGGGTGCCCGGGCAGTGACGTACCGACGGTGGGCGGCAGGGGCGACCCCTAAATTTTGGAAGGTTCGAGAACGCAAAGGGGCCCTTACGACTGCAAAAATTT
>JNEY01001132.1:0-11517 GCA_020875895.1 Aphelenchus avenae
ACCACGGCCCCCGTACCCGTACCCGTGTTTTTTGAATTTTTGGCCCGTGAAAATTTGCGGATTTTTAGCAAATTTTCACCAAATTCGTAAAATTTTTTACTAAAATTTCGTTGGTGTCGCCTGCGGCGGGCCTATATCACTGTATTCTTCTATGGAATGACTTTCCACTTTCCTTTCGAACTTTGAACAAAAAGAAACAAAAATAATTTTTCCATAGCGCTCGTTTTTTCTTTCCATGCCGGCAAAGTGCGGGCGATTTCTCATCAACGAAACTGAAAAGTTACCCATCGAAGTCGTCAGCAAAAGCGGAGACAATATTTTGGTTGTTCTCCCGTACGGGGGGAGAGTTTTATCCGAGGGGCAGGGGAACCAAACGCCAAAAAGGAAAAATCAGGCAAACATGGGTTTCTTTATGGCTGTTTCGGGACACATCGACCATGCTGAACCTGTTATGTTGGCACATAAAAGATACAAAAGTTAAGTCTCCAGTAGTACATTTGCCAAATAAAGCAACGCTCGTATCGCGTTTTTCCTTTTTCTAAGTTCAGCCGTGCCAATTTTTGGTTGTTGGAATCCCATTTTTCATTTGCATGCCTGTCAAAAATGTTTGCATAACTGAAGCGTTTAGTTGAGTTGACACCACTCAGCTTACCCACAGAGTGGCGGGTAAAGAGCCAGCACTATAAGTTCCGACTTTCGGAAGGCACAAGATTGGACGCCAACGTGTTTATTCATCTCTCGTTTGTACAGACCATCAGTCTCAGCCAAACAAGGCCTAGCGACTCCGTAAGTGCAATGTGGATCGCTGCTCTTATGCACTTGGAGAACAGTTGTGCGTGGATTAGGACTCGGTAACGGAACGAGTGAGAACGGGTGGTCAGAGCGGGATCAAAACACGCAAAAGAAATTAAATTGCGGCCGTAGAAGGAAGATTGTGGCGACAAACAATTTTCGCAGTCGACAAATACCCGCTGTTAGACAGTCTTCAAATTCTTAGTACGACTACTGCAAATGAACGAAGGAAAAGGGACCCGACCGTTTACAAAAGCCAAAGAGTGATTAAAATATAGCACTCTTCGGAAGTGTTTTTTTTGCGAACAGGTCCTTTTTGTAAATTGCCAACACTAGGATATAGTATTTGCCCGGTGAAGCAAAAGGCGGCCTATGGCCGAATATGAATACAACCTGGTTGGTCTGAATAGTGAACGAAAAGACCACTTTTGCGGTAGGAACGCAGTGAGGCGACTATTACAAACATGTGAATTTTGTCTTGTTTTGGTTGACTCACAAGCAACATTAGCCGCTGAAGGCTCCATTCTGTTTGCCTTGTCTGGTTTCGGAAAAGCCTTAATGAGCTCAAGACTGGAGCATCGCTCTAGGCGTCAACGCTTGGGTCTGCATGGCGGAAAGTGCTGCTAGCACACGGCTTCTTCTCGTGCTTCTTCGGACCTAGACGCGTCAATGCGTCTAGCTGGCAGCGCCTCTTCCTCGTGGCGGAACGGCGAGAGGAAATATTTCGCGGAGGAGACGACAGACATATGCCAGTGTCTGCACAACGACACGTTTTCGTAGGCGTAGTAGTACCCATAGCGAACCAATCTAAAAGAAGAGCAGCGAATGGTTCTGCGGTCAAACTGCCTTATGGGAGGGGGGGGGGAGAAGCCTAAAGGCGGTCAAAGGGAAGCATAGCGTATTTTTGCAATGACCACACCTGCTCCAGGCCCGACGGAACAACATACCCCCACCGTTAGCCCTTAGAGAGTAAAATTTTGAAAAGCGTCTACAATGTCTCGGACAACGGACGTTTGTACTTCTCCGAAAAGTGACAAGAGGCTAGGTGAACAGAGCAAGACGGAACGGAAGTACCACATGTTTGCCGAATTATACTATAGCGGGACTTTTTTGCCAGGTCGACGCTTTAGCGACAAGTCTTCGAGAACTGATGATCCACTCTAAGCGACGACACACCTTAAAATTAGTTTGCCCTGCCCTTTCATGCTTTACGAAAAATGTCACCCGGGGATCGCAACTAGAAAACGTTCAACCGTCCAAAAACATGTGAGGTTCGCGAAGATCGAACGACCCAGCTAAAACGAGCTAAAGACTTGGAATGATGAGAATGCGAGCGTTCCGCTAGTGGTCGATTCCTACGCCTTGCACCCTGAACGGAGTAATGGTTCTTCGGATTTATTATGAAGCTCCGAAATCTTCTTGCCTAGAAGCTGCGCCTCCTCGATGATTGCTGGTCCTCTTCGGAAAGATTGCTGGATGCGTACTTCTCCTTGGCCTGCTCTAGGTAAGCGCTGATGCCCATACCGGGCATGCGTCTTATGCCTGCAGCTGGCATGGGTCGTAACGCGTCGGCCGACGCCATGAGGAAATTGCTCGGAGAGGCGGCTCACAGCGCTCAGCGTCTTGTCGCGATCGGTGGTTCCGAGGTGGCGAGCGGCCGCCATGGCGAGATCAGTCGACGTTCCGGCCTCCGGTCGCACCGAAGCTTCCCTAACGGTCTCTAAGTACAAAGCCACTTCATGGGTCGCTTAATTTGAATCATTAGCGGAGTGTGGTCTGTTAAATTACCTCCTCGCTGGACGTGACGACAAGGAAGACGTACTTCTGTGTACTAGTACTTGTACAATAAATACAGCATTGTCCAATGACCCAGCTCCGATTCGTAACACGCAAGCACAGCAAGTCAGTAAGCGGCAGGATCTTCGGATGCGCGATACTCTGGCTTGACCGCTGTCACCGAACGAGCAATCCTTTCGAGATGCTTGCCGTAGGTCGCGAAAATATACACCCACAATCTCGTTTACAAAAAGTGGAAACTTTTACACAGTAAAGTAGCGGCTCACAACGATCTTGTCGGGTCACTCAGCCTGCAGCAAACATGTCGCTAGCGAGCGATGCATTCTGGCTGATCTCTAGCACATGGTAGGCTCATCCAGTTGGTCATTAAACTTGAAGCTCGGTTGCCCGAAGATGTTGACAGCAAGGGAGAATGGTCGGTCCGCCTCGGGGATCCACCACGAGAGGGGTAGGGATTGGGCAAGCTGTCGTAAACAGGCCCGCGCTAGTTACGCTCAGGGTTTATATCGGCTTTCTTCCTCGTGTTTTACCAATCCGGCCAAAATTAGAAGTGTCGCCACCAAGAACCAAAATTTTTAGCAAAAACTGATGCGATTCGGTCAGTTTCCAAAAGAACGACCTTATCCGTTTCCTCACGGTTTTCTCGTCGCTCTGCTCTTCCTAAAGTTTCTACAAATGTCAGTCATCCATGACACTACGCTTCTTAATTTCCAGTACATATCGTAAGGTAAGGTGGATCCTTCGTACAACGTAGCCACAAGTCATCTAACTGCATAGTCAGAAGCCAAACTTTTAATTGACTTGGCCATTAATTCTATTTACTTAAGCAACTGGGGGTGAAAGAATAACTATGTGCGTGGATTAGCTTTGTGGACACAGGCGAACCCGGTAAAGTTGAGTTAGTCTTCGGGACTCAAGCAGGTGACGCCGATGAATATATGGACATAACGATATAGACGGCTCTAGTGCGCGTTGGACGTAACCGTGCCGATCAAGCTGAGCAGGAAGATGAAAACTGCTCTACTACCTTAACAAAAAAACCAAGAAGTTTATTTCACACGGCGGGACAAAAAAGAGTGATTCACAAATTTATCATCGTATTATGACTTTTACGTGCATTTTGAGTTTCCGGTAGTGATTTCCCGGATTCGTCGTGTGATTTAGGCCGTTTTTGAAGGCACAGAATTGTTTTGAACTTTATTGGTAGCCGTATCACGGTAACGTGCGCGTGACACGGCCCGGCTTCACGGCACGGGGGTGCCCAGTACGGGTCTGTTCACGTAACGGCGGCGTCTAGCACGGTCGGGTCACGGCACGGGGGTATCGCGACTACCTCTAATTTTATTTTTCGGTCATAGTCACGAAAAATCTGCACTTCAGTCTGACTCTTGAACAGTTATCGCTCGAACATAGTTGGTAGGTAACAACAAACTTACTTAGTTCAAAAGGACTCGCATAGAGAGAAGACGGCGGACAGGTGTCGGAACAAGCGGTGCATCTCGACCTCGTAGATCGACCGACCCAGCTCAACCGGCTAAAACCTGGGACTGACGAGAACCCGATGAGCATTTCGCTAGTGGTCGATTCCTGCGCCCGACGCACCCTAAATTGCCTTTTTTCGGCTTAAGCCGTAACTGCGTATAATTCATTATAATATCAGTATTATGACCCTGTCAAGCTCCACCAGCTAGTTACCCACGAGCCCCTTTTACTCGAGTTTCTTGCCTTCTCGGAAAGCTTGCCGGCCGCATACTTTTCCGGCCAGGTTGAGGTAGGCGCTTATGTGCACACCGGGCATGCAGCATGTACCTGTAACCGGCGCTGGCGAAAGACCTGACACAAGGCGTGACGAGTCGACCGACGACATGCGCTGCTCGGAGAGGTGCCACACTTCCGTTAGCGTCCTATCGTGGGCGGTGGTTCCGAGATGGCGATGGAACCCCTATGGCCGACATCAGCGACGCCGTCGACGTTCCGGCGTCTGGTCCCAGTCAGTCTTGTAGTAGCATGCTACGTCACGGTTCACTTACTACATCCAACTACAGAGAGTCTTTAGTAAACGTCCAAAGTGTGCCGAGCGTTACCTCTAGACGGCAAAGAAAAACGCCGCAGTGCATTGTTTGATTGCCCGCGGCAGTTCTTTACTTTCATGTAGTCCTGCAAGTCCGTGAGCGGCAGAAGTATTCCGTGGTCAATAAGCCTCCGATACAGGCCACGCCGTCGAGCACGTAGCCGTGACATGTGAGAAGATAGAAGTATAGGCGGCCTCACACAGGTGGTGACACGGGTCTCTTACGAAGCTGTCGAGATGCGCATGGAGATGCTAAATCGTTCGTCGAATAAGCTCAGTATGTAATCATGCTCTGACTTCTGAGTGTATTTAACGGCTAACAACCACCAGCAGCTTGAGCCTCTCTGGGTCGAATGTCGCACAAAATTCATCAAATATAAAAACGTAGGCCTAATACGAAGCGCTTCATATTACGCCAGCGCTAAGCGCCTGTTGACTTGTCGATTATTACGTAAAAGTTTCGTTATTTCGGTATCTGAAAATCAAGATGTGCTGGGCGCAGACGGCAAAATAAATGGCTGAAATTACTGTGTAAGAATAAAGCCAGAAATATGCTAATATGAGGTTGCAGACTGTACGGCTTAGGAAATAAGTACTGCATAAGGAGATAAGGGTAGAGCATCCAGCGTATCTGAAAAACTTTGATGCAGAATTACGAAACACCATCACGCCGCAATGGACTTCGAAGCTCCGCATTCTTCACCAAGCTTAAGACGCCAAAGTCGTTCTTGAATCGAAGCCGTCACGAGACCGTGGGCTGCGCTGAACACGGTCCTTGCAAGCGTCAAGGGGATTTTAGACTTCGAAGTTTTCGCGTAAAAGCGTTGTGACTTTGGAGACCAGTAAGGCCAAGAGTCCGTTCGTACGTCCCTGTAGCTCCTAGAGAACTATGTTTCTATCGGTGCCAGTGCATAATGGGGGGGGGTTTCACTATGGCGGGCAGTGTATTTTTCATAAAAAATAAGGTTTGTTCATACTGCTCTTTGACACTGTTTTCAAATGTTTTTTTATATTAAAATGAATGCCCCCAATACGGAAGTTGAGTGACCCGCATACTGAGCTAAAAAAATTTACCCCTCCCATACTGAAGCAAGAAGTAGGTACCTCTCCTATGTTACGGCGCATGTGCTTGTTAAATCCCCCCCCCCCGCAGGCGGTGTCCACTTACATAAGAGGATAACTGAACCTTCAATCAGTAAAGCACTTTGCACGCAAGGACAAACATGCCTTTTGCGTTTCTTGATTTTGGTCAGGAAGCGCTCACATCTTGGTCTACTTAAGCCGACTTGTGCTTACGTCTTCAGTGAAGTTGACGATGCGCTGATCATGCGGTTCGTGGGAATCCTTACGCCAAAGTCCATGTTGTGAAAGAGACGCTCCAGTGTGTTGACGCCATCGATAGCAGAGCTGCGCTGGAGCACTGAGTGTCCTTAGTATGCCTGATTCTAAATCAGGCAGTTGACTGGCTTTAGTCGGGCGGTCCAGGCTCCAGTTGTAGCACTAAAGGTCGGTGTAAATGTTTTTCCCGAAATTCGTCGGTCATGCCGAAAAAGCACATTCTTCGCAGATCTCCTCTATGTAAAGTAGCTACTAGGGTATGGCTGATTTTGGTAAGCCTCGTAAGCTAGGCGATCGTGTCAAGAACAATCCGAAGTGCTATAATCGACCTTAACTAACGTACAAAATACAAATGCAAGGAGCTAGTCGAGCTTTGCCGCGCTTTCCGTGCGTACTCTTGATTTTGCAGACGCGAACATCAGCACCGCGGATTTCACTAAGCGTAGTCCTTCTCGCGAAATTGATGCGTCCACGAGTGACCGAAGTTTGCATCAAACTGATCTGCATCACCGTCGTCCTTCAGGCAGAGGTCGAAAACCGACACACACAGCGAGTACTCGATCTCCTTCTTAATAAAACCTAAACCATTAATACATTCAAAAAGCATCAGCTACATGCTAGCAGTCATCGTCCGCGCATGTGAGAACGTAGGCAGTGGGCTCAAGGTCCTCTGCTTGTTCGTAATGAGTCGTTGCTTTCATCACTTCGCACAGAACGTAACTTATATCGTATAGTGTCGTATAACCTGAATATGCTATAAAGAAACGAATATTTACATCAAATTCCGCTTCGCCACTGCTAGACAATTACTGGCTCCTCATCCTGAGTGTCGAAAAAATTACGCCCGACTCGACCTTTTCGTAGCCCGCATAGCGTAGGGCGGCCAAAATATCTGCATGTTTCGTCAGAGTTTTGGTTCAAACATGGGTTTCTTCATGGGAACTGCCAAAACAATTACGCTTCCTTCTATTTTTCCCAATTTCTGGCGTTGGTCAAGTGCCCCCCCCCTGCCCTGGGAAATCTCGGTCTTGGTGCTCGTCTTGGTTCCGACAAAGAACGGACATCCGTGTGCTGCACTTCGTTACTTCCCCCCACGGAGCCACTTTGATTCTACGCTGCGCCGAAGCACTTTGCCTTCTTGACACAATATCGATCGTGGCTGTTCTTCTCAGTCCGCGGAAGCCCGTCATCCATCTGCGTCTCTCTTCGACCAACGGCGATCAGGTTCGGGGCTGCACGTGGCCGTATGGAAGCTTGCTGTGGAGATCTCGTGAAAGGTAGGATTCACCGTGGCGCCATTCAGAACTTCTGAAAGTACTTTTTCCCTATTATCGTCATGGTTTAGGATCCAGGTAAGTCCACTTTTTATCGACGCAAAAGTTGTAAACTGTTCAAACCCTGTTCGACCCTTGCTCATTCAGCGATCTCCGTCTACGCCACGTCATAACGAGAGGTAGATAAATCGAAAACTATCCGTATAAGGGTGCAGTCTTCCCAACTCTTCGAGAAAAACTTTCGAATCTACGCGAAATAGGTACTCGGAATAACAAAGCACTGAAATTCGAGCCAGTTTCGAATCTCAAGCTAAATTTCGTGGATTCCATTTTTGAATTCGTTTACGAAAAGTTTAAAAATACCGTGTTTCGTCGAATACTTCCCCGAGGGATTTATCATTCGAAACCCTTTCGTAAAAAATTTCCAAAACTTCAATTTAAAAACATTTGTGTCTTCTGTGTCTGTATGCTAGAATAGTTAAGTCTTGGCCCAGATATTCTTGTTAATCGCCATCTATCAAATTCGGCGTTGCCTGTGATGTCCACGTACCCTAGGGAGGGGGTATTCGGAAGAGGGACTATTCGGGAGAGGGAGTTATTCAAAGAAATACGGTATACTCAGTCACGCCTGAAAGTAAGCGCTACAATATCCCAGGGCATGTAAAAAGGCAGCCAAGTTCTTGTGAATTTCCTAACCATTAGTATGCGCCAAGAACAAGAAAAAAATGGTAGGTCCCGAAGTCAGCCCGAATCCGAAGGCGAGGAAAAACCGAAGCGGTTCCGAATTAAGTATACTTTCCAAAAAACCTTTATTCCGAATTTTCCAAAATCTTAGCACAGAAATTTGGAGTTCCATGCGTTCATAAATTAAATACACTGGACAAACACTGGTGAACCCCAGATAACGAGGCGTGGAGATCACCACGCTTAGTAGTGCTTGCAGACCTCCAGTCGTTGCCGAGCAGAGAGAAGATGTAAGGGAAGCCACGCGCGCGTGTCGGCTAGGCTCCGGCTTGACCGCCATCACGGAAAAAATGAGGCTTGCGAGGTAGTTGTCATAAGTCGACTGAGTAAAGGAAGGCGGAAACCTTATTAACGGCAGAACAGCGACTTACCGAATTGCGTCCGACAAGTTTGCCAAGCACCGCCCAGCGGCGGAAATGTCTCAAGAGCACGATGATCGTATGGCGCTTGTTCTAGCTTTAAATCCCAGGCGCCTAGCAGTCGCTGTCGTCATGGTAGGACAGCTCCTCCAGATGGTCCTATAGGCTGGAACATAATGTGTCCAAAACTGTTGGTTTCAGAGGGAGGGGATGTTGGACAAACATCGTTACACCATGTTCCGACCACATTGTAATGATCAAAAACACCGACCTTATGGCCACCAGAGGGAAATTTTTGTGATCGTGTGAAGTTTTGTGACCTCGAGAGAAAGTTTTATTCATTGTTGGCTATTTCCAAGGTCTGATCACGATCAACAATGTAGCATCAAATCTTCCTACTGCTTGGTCACAAAATAGGTACTCGCTAGCTGAACAACTGGCGGAGTTAGCACATAAAACTTACCGTGTGCGAGGATCGACTGGGCAAACGAAGGAGAATCCAAAGAAACTTGAATTCGTCTTCGAGAATCAAGCAATTCAAGCCTGTGGATGAGTTCAATTTTGTCAGAAGAAGGGTAGGAAAAGTGTCCAGTGCATCCAGTGCGCGAAGGACGTAGCCGTGATGCTTTAGCCGGGCAGAGCCGATAATTTGCAGGACTTTCTGAGCAAAAGCTGGGCTCATTTTTCTGACGTTCTTCCTTAAGCCGCATGGAAGGTTTCTGAATGTTCATATCGATGAGATCCTGCAGCATCAACGTACCGTATTAAGGAAACCCCCCCCCCCCAGTGTCGCTTTCCTGTGACTCCTGGTTGCTAGGTACCCAAAGGTCAGCGGGTGTTCTGCTGTTATCAGTGTTGCTGAATTTCCACTTACTTCCGTCATTTCCATTTCCATTTCCGAAAATTCTTTTTTCAGAATTTCCATTTCCATTTCCCACTAGCCATTTTTGGTACCATTTCCATTTCCACAATTTCCACCATTCATTTCCTGCTGAACCGATTTAATGGACTAAATGACGTTCCGACAATTAAACACAGCGTCAAACACGCAATGCAGCTAGCGAGACATGTTTTTGTTGAGGTGGTGCATCCGCTTGTCGTCCAGGAGACTCTCCTGAGTGCGATTCTTCTTGCCGACAACAGCCAAGCCGGCGCGGCCGAAGCATCGTTTAATTGAAGCCGAAATTGCAGGCGCAGCGAGGAATTTTGCAACGTTGATGTACTATATTGCCTCCGTAAGCGATCCGCTTCCGTGTCCCGCAGTCCTGTCCTGTGAGCTCAGACGCTTCCCAAGCTTGCGCTTTTTGAGCATCATCTCCTCGTAGTCGCCGTCGTCTGCGCCCGCAGATTCCGGAGTGAGTCACACTCATTCTGCTGACAGCTACGTGCCAAAGCGACAGTCGCTACCGGTAGGGCCGATCAACTCAGCGTGACGGCGACGGAAAATTAAGGGAAATTATACACGTTGGAAATGAACGAATATTCGGTTTTCGAAATTTCCATTTCCATTCATTTCCCACTACCGCATTTTAATGAAATTTCCATTTCCATTTCCCACTAGCGATTTTCGTAGCATTTCCATTTCCACAATTTCCATTTCCATTTCCAGCAACACTGGCTGTTATAGAGCCTTAAGGCGTTTTTTATGCATCCCTATGCTGACAAAGCACATCCTTCATTGATCTCGTCTACAAAAAATGCAACTAGGATATGGCTGACTTTGGTATGCTTGGTAAGCTAGGCCATGAACTTTAATTAAGTTTAAGTACACCGGACAAGACAATAAGCAAGTCGAGCGTCGCCTCGCTTGACGTGCAGTCCATTGATTTTGCGGACATGCTCAGACGCGAATAACAGCTCGGCCGACATCCACCGATCGTAGACCTTTCCGCGAAACGGCTGCATCCACGACTGACCAAAGCGTTTATCATGTGACTCGGCGTCTTCGTCGTGCGGATGACGCTGCTGGTAGACGGCTTCTTCTCTTCTGATGGACGCTTCTTGTGACCCGGAGGTTCGATGCCGCGGGATGCGTCCCTTCATCATGGCGAAGAGGCGGGAGACGTGTTCGCGGTGGAGGCGTGAGACGTACCCGGCGTCTGTGTTATGTCTTCATAGGCGCAGTAGTAAAAGCGATAACGGACCACATCCTTGCTAATCCAAAAAATTTAGTAAAAATGGTTCTGTGGTCAAACTGCCGTACAGGCGGGGGCAAACAAAACATAGCGTACTTTTGGCAATCATCACCCGTTCCCATGGACTGATGGAACAGCGACACATCTCACGTGATTACCGGAAACGTAGTAAAGCTTAAAATATGGTCAACGATCTCTTGGAAAACTGATCTTAGCAGTTCTTCAAAAAAATTGGCTAGAACACTAGGGGCGCCTCTCTTCGTGCCATTTTGACCCAAAAGGTGCCGAGCCTCGAACGCAAAAACGGCACAAAAAGTACCATATGTGCCCCGACTTTTTTCACGGGATACGCAGCTTAAACACTTGAGCTGCCGACTCTTGGATGGATCTTGTCTGTTTTCACAGACGGGAGTACACAATACACAATCGTAGACTAGTAAACACCGAAAGAAAAAATCTCGATTCCAATAATAACGAACGGAGCGGACCCTTTGGTTTCGGTGGAAAAGGCGAAATTTTACGAATGGATTTTGGAATGATTCAAGATAGGACGTGAGCATTTGAAGGGATTCTAGTGGTTGCTGCATCGAATTCGCGTTAACACCCCCCACCGCATAAAAATTTCTGTAGTTTCTGCCCTTTTTAGTAATGCTTCTTAAACCCGGTTTAATCTTTTTCCTACCCGCCCCCGCCCCCCCCTTCCACGAAAAACAAAACCGTCGCACATCAGATGGCAACTGCACCTGACTCTAATACAATTATTTCAGGAGTCTAGAGGTAGTTCACCTGGAACAATAAAACCAACTTACGTAGTATAAAAAGGCTTGCATAGAAGAACGGCGGCGGAAGGGTTCTCGGAAGAAACGCCCCAACTCGACCTCGTAGATCGAACGACCCAACTCAACCGAGCCTTGGCCTCATGAGAATGCGATAAGCGTTCCGATAATAGTCGATTCCTGCGCTGGCTCGCTCTGACCCAAGGGCGTAGCTAGGGGGGACGGGGGGGG
>JNEY01001132.1:23249-37355 GCA_020875895.1 Aphelenchus avenae
TCGGATCCCTACGGCCAAAGGCCGGACTTCGCACTCTGAATACGATGTCCGAGGTCCAGCGTCCAGTCGCCGGAGGACACGACCGGCGCAGCGGCCCGCGCCCGTCCGACTCCCTTCGACCTTCCCTCACTTTATTTCACTTTCATCCACCGACGCAATCCGACGCAACAATGCAAACGACTCCGCCCTAAGCGGCCGCTGGAAGCGTGCGTAAGTCGCAGACTACACACCCCACCACGGAGTGCGATGGCCACCATCGCGTTCAAAAGAAGCAGGTTTTTCTCGTGGCCCAAAAGTCAATAATCAATGGGGAATGGGCCCGGCCGACGAATGATGGTGAGCGGTGTGGGTGTGGGCGGCATGAGCGGCGGATGGGCACTGTGTGGCGCGGAATGTGGGTCATCGCGCGAGAGCTGCAGATGTCTGATGAGGGCACTGGGCGCTGAGTGATGTTGAGAGTGAACGGCCGGCGGTAGAGAAAAGCTCGGCCGGTAAAGGTCCGACCGAGGATGGATGCCGACTGCGACCGTTTGGACTGATGTTCGTGTGTCCCGTGCGCCAGATGTTGTTTGGGAGTGCCCTCGCTGCTGTGTGCCCCGTTGCCGCTGCCCGTCTTCTGCCCGTAGTCGTTCGTGCATTGAAGTTAGCTGTAAGTTGGCGTCGAAATTCGGATTACGTGTATATACATGTACGTGGAATGACCGAGAAATAGAAGTGAGAGAGAATGGAAATTTTGTGGCAAAAATATTCGAAGTTTTTCGTGCTTTTTGATTTAATATGCACTTTTAATATTACGTTACTTTTCGCGTTTATTTATTGTTTGTTTTTCGGATTTTCTTTTGTTATGTTTGATACAAAAATTTATTTTGGACAGTAACTTTTCAACTTGTTAATGACGAATACCTGTACCAAATAGGTTTGGCACTCTACTTTGACGCGTTGACCGGCGCAGGTTTTGCGCAATACCTGTCCCTGATGTTGAAGGTTGTGGTACTTGGTCTCCATGCTGCGCTGCGTCTGTCGCTCCTTCATGTGCTGGTGGTTGCGACTGACTCTGACGCATCGCGCTGCGCATCTCATTACCTTGCGCTGCGTCGGTATTCGTTCCCTTCTGAAATATCCTATCCTGACCCTCTACTACTGCTCCTTCCTCGTCGTCATCATCCTCCTCCTCGAAGCCCGCGCGAACGTCCTCTAGACCCTGTAGTTGGCGACGGTCCGCTTCGAGGGGTACCTCCTGTTGACTCTCTGACTCACCTTCTTCTAACACCTGACGTGCTTCCGTGCCTCTTAACGGAAGTACTAGCGGCTCGTGGAACAACTTAGCCTTATCCATGTGCACTTTGAATGGTCGTGCGTCCTCATTTAGCGCTTTTACGACCAGATTAGGACGTCGAACCGCTAAAATTCGGTACGGCCCTTCATAAGGCAACCTGAATTTGTGTGCTCTATGCGCTGGGGGTTGATCCCGATAGAGCAAAACCAGTTGTTGAGGTCGAAAATCGTGTTCCACTGCCCTATTGAAATCGTCTGCATAGGCTTTTTGTATAGCTTGGGCATTTTCGATATTTGTTTTTGCCACTGCCCAAGCATTTCGGATAGCCTTTGCTTTTTCCTGGATGTAGATGGAACAATCCTCAAAAAGGTTTTGAGGGTCAATTTTGAGCGCTAAGTCACTGGGCAGTTGAGCTTCCCTGCCGTAAAGCAAATAAAACGGGCTTTGTTTGGTCGATTTTTGGACTGAAATGTTAAAGCTGTGTACCACGAGCGGTAAAAATTCATCCCAATCCGTACCCCGTTCATTGCAAAATGCCGAAAGCATAGCTGCCACTGTCCTGTTTTGCCTCTCAATTGCCCCATTTGCCTGCTGATGGTAGGTGGTTGTTGTTTGATGAGAAAATTTAAAAAGTTCGGAGAGTTCTTTAAAAATTTTGCCCATAAACTGTGATCCCTGGTCAGTAACCACCGTTGTCGGAGCCGAATGTTGACAAACAACGTTCGCCACAAACGCATTGCCCACGGTTATCGCAGTTTGGTCCGGTAGAGGGACTGCGATAAGCCACTTCGTTAGCGCGCAATGCACCGCGAGGATGTATTTGTTCGACCGCGGGGTTTCCGGCAGCCTTCCCATGAGGTCAGCATGCACGCGGTCAAAGGAAAACCGCGGCGGAGGAATCGATTGAATCGGTTCCTTGCTCATTTGCGCCCCGTTGGTTTTGCGCTTTTGACACGCCGCGCACGAACGAACAATACTGTTGATATCGTCCTTCATGCCTGGCCAGTAAAATCTAGTGCGCATCTTAGCATAGGTCTTGTCCATGCCCAAATGCGCATTGATCATAGCAGNCTTCCCCCGAAGACTGCAATGCTTTCCGGCTGTTCACTGACCGTTTGCCCCAGCCCTTCCCAGTTCGCCTTAACCATTTCCATGTTCTCCTACGGGTCGTTCCCAGAGTCTCACGTCCAGGTTCCCATGGGCCGTTCCCATGTTCCCGGAGAAGGTATCGCCTCACTGACCATTCCCATGCTCGGATCAACGGTACGCAATTCTGTCTGTGTGTCTTCCCGCATGCTACGTACTGATTGTTGATTTTCTTGTAGTCGTCGCATTTTTTCGTGCATCTTTTGCGCAGAATGTGAAGAAAAGACAGAGAAATACAAGCTGTCTTTGCGCGTGCGTTTATGCGGATTTCCGCTGAAATACTTCTCACTCACCGTCCGAGCTCACCATAGCCGGATGTGTGGTCTAAAACGAGGTCTAAACTCGATGCCCACCGTTTAGGCAACTCTCGTCGCCTTCAGCTCTCGCTGCTTTTTGCTCTCGTTCGCTCTCAACCTCCGAAGAAGATGACCAAGCCGAAGGGTGTCTCCAAGAAGACCAAGGTAAATCTTAGGCTTCTCGGGTGGTATAGTATTAGCCTCTTGTGGTCCGGCGCTCGACTGGACTCGTTAAGTAGACTGCTTAAGTATCAGGTGGTCCAGCTTAGGCTTTGCCTGGTCCATTGTGGGTCTCTCAAAGGGGTCCAGTTTAGACCATCGTAGCACAGCGTAAATCCCGTGTTCGGACAACAAGCTTTAGCTAGTCTAGTCTAGCCTAATTGCGTAACCTTAGCTTTGGATCCAGCGGCCCAGCTTAGGCCTTTCCTTGTCAAGTGAAGCCTAAACCATCCGGGGAAGGGAAGTCCTTTGTAGTTGAGGTCCTTCCACTTGAGGTCCCAGCGTAAAATCCCTGCTCACCTAGTAACAACTTTCCCCGTCCAGCTTAGGCATAGTCGTGACGAAATTTAAGAAGCCAATTAATTATATTCCTCTTGAAACTTCACACAATAAATTTCAGGACCCCAACGCGCCGAAGCGCGCCATGTCCGCCTTCTTCCTGTGGATGCAGGAGAACCGCGACCGCCTGAAGAAGCCCGGCATGAGCGTCGCCGACGTCGCGAAGGCTGCCGGTACGTTTCGCGCCAGCTCTTCTTCCATCCGCCCCGCTGCGCCTACACCTACCTGGCGCTCAACAGGCCACTAGGCTGGGATCTAGCGGTCCGGTCCCTGCGTGACAGAGGTCCAGGGTTGATGTGCACGAGTGTTGCTTAGTGGAGTTACATAAGCCACGTACCCCCTTCGTTGTTCAGAGCAAGGGCGGCAGTGTCCCGTGGTCCAGTGGATTGTGATCGAGCGATCATAATGTGTGGCCCCGTGCTAAAAACTGGCGTTTTTGCTTTCGGACAGGAGGTCACGCGGCCTCAGGTTGAGCGATAGTACGCTGGTCCGCGTTCGCTGTTGTCGAGTGGTCTCTTGTGTTTTCCCCGTGGCGGCCTCTTGAAGTTGGTAGTGAAGGTAGAGCTTCGGGTATTCCGGCCATTTATTCCATTTAGTGGTCCGGGTGGTCCCATGACTGTGGTCCATACTCTTCAGATGATTTGCTGGTTAAGCCGTCCTCCTTCTCCTTATTCGCAGCCTTCGGTTTCATACATCTAACGCATTCTCCTTTCAGGCGTCGAGTGGGGCAAGCTCGTGGACAAGTCGGAGTGGGAGAAGCGCGCCCAGGACGACAAGAAGCGCTACGAGCGTGACATCGCCGCCTACAAGGCCTCCGGCCACTAGGCCCACCTCGTCGTCGTCTTCGACGTCTTCCTCTCATCTCATTTATTCCCGCTGTATTTTATCGTCCCTCGTTGTGGTCCCGTCGCCTCTTAAAAACAAAAAAATACAAAAAAAAATTGTCTCCAGTCTAGCTCTATCGTGAAGCCAACTCTCATTTATTCTAGCATGTTGGTGTGACTTCCTCGTCCGTCTTGACGGCGTTCATTTACTCTCTCTGTGAAATAAAGTCGGACTTGACACTCGCAAGTGCACTGAAAGCATCTTTCAGGTGTGTGCTTAAGTAAGGGACGGCTTTGAAGTATGACTTAGACCTAAGTCCTAAACTCCAAATTTCTCAAGTAAGGGACGCCTTCAAGTATGACTTAGGTAGGCTTAAGGCCTAAAACTCCAAATTTCTCAAGTAAGGGACGACTTGAAGTATGGCTTAGACCTGTCTTAAAACACCTAATTTCTCAAGTAAGGGACGCTTTGAAGTATGACTTAGACCTAAGTCATAACACTCCAAATTTGCAAATACAAAAAAAGCACAAGATTTACTTAAGCCTACTTTGATTTACTTAAGCCCATAGTAGGCCTAAGCATGGACGTCGAGAGTTTCTGGACTTAAGCTATGATGAAGCAGTCGTTAGGCCGAAACATTAGTCGAGGAACTTTAGATCTTAGTAAGTCTAAGTTTTAGAGACTCCAACCTAGAGTCGGATCGTTGTGCAGCGGCACCAAACGAGGGAAACTGCCACGGTTGGTAGGAGCACAGAAACAGAGGAACTGGTCATTTTGTAATAGGAGCGGTCAGAGCAACATTATGGAATCTTGTAACGCGGCCAAACCCATTTGACTACCTTAAGCACAATGTCTTTAGCACCAATTTACGGATACTCACGCTAAATATTTTGAAGCGTTTCCCCACTATACCTTACGAGTAACACATACTTTGAGTACCGCCTTGTGGGCTCCACGAATCAAACAGCCATAAAGATTAGGGAACAGATTCAGTGGACACCTGATTGGCAACCTTAACCCTGTCTCGTAAAGCCTAAAGTTCATGCTTAGGCATCACTAACAATGGTTTCTGCATTCTCCTCACAACACCAAATCCCCTCCGGCACGTTTCAGTAAACTTTATTATCATTGTCAGGAACAAGTTTGATCTAGGGGTTTTTTAGGTAATTCAAGTCCCGCAAAACCCTAGCTTCGAACCCCGCGGAGTCCCGTCCATCCGAGCCCGATATCCCCTCAAAGTCTCAGTCGGATCCCTACGGCCAAAGGCCGAACTTCGCACTCTGAATACGATGTCCGAGGTCCAGCGTCCAGTCGCCGGAGGACACGACCGGCGCAGCGGCCCGCGCCCGTCCGACTCCCTTCGACCTTCCCTCACTTTATTTCACTTTCATCCACCGACGCAATCCGACGCAACAATGCAAACGACTCCGCCCTAAGCGGCCGCTGGAAGCGGGCGTAAGTCGCAGACTACAAAATGGGCCCCCCGCTAGACGCCGCCAGAGCAAATTTTGACTATATATTGAAAATTTTGACTTGAAATTTCGTTGGTTTCGCCTGCGGCGGGCCTTTTTTAACTTTTATTCTCGATTTCTTAAATTATTTATTTAGTTATTTTTTGAACATATTTATACCACATTTGCCCAGTATTCGCCTAAAATTTTGTTAGTGTCTCCTGCGGCGCAACCATGTGCAACGGGCCTTCAAGTCGAGGCCCGGCCTGCGGGCAAAATTTTGGGGCCTGGGCCCGGCACGGGCCCGCCGCCGGGCCCGGGCCTGGCCTATAAGGCCCGGCGGGCCTTGAGTTCCTAGGCTAGACAGGAAAAATCTCCTTGCCCCCCCCCCTTTGGTACTTTCCATAGGCTAAAATATTGCCTTTTATAATGAGTTCAAAATACAACATTCGAGTATTATCACCTAAAATAGCTTGCCACAGGCACCGTCAGAGCGACTTTTTGACTAATTTGCGAAAAACGTGTTGAAAATTTGACCAAAATGTGGCAATTGTTGAGCCCTGAGCCGGGCCTAAACGGGCCGGGCCGGACCAACCACAGGCCCGGCCCCGGCCCGACGGGCCTAGGGCCCGGTTGCACATAGTTGCTGCGGCGGGCAGTCACGGGTGTCCCGGAACTGAATTCTTTCTTCAGTTGAGACAAGCAACTTTTCGTCTCCCGCAACATTTTCGTATACGGCTTCTGAGTTAGCAAGACACTGCAGAATAAACCTTGTGTGACACCCCTGCGGGTTGTCCATCCCGCCTGAATTAACAGACTTACGATGGAGACTTGTACGTCTCTGAATCCGATAAACCTTTTTACGCTACGGAGTACTACCGACGCTTAAACCGCTTACTGGGCCCACCTAAGCGATCTAAGGCCGAAAGTACGCCGATATGAGCCGTTTAGGACTCAAGTATTGATTCGGTATTGATTTTTCGACACTTTGTCGTAAAATCGAGATTCGACGGCTTCTGAAGCCTCGCTATGCCACTCCTGGGCTTGAATCCGTTACCTAAGCCTCCCTAAGGGCTTAACCTCCCCACGATCTCTCCTCCGCTTGCCTGGCCCCTGACACTGTCTGGGATGAATGACGCCCAAAATTCAGTGCAGAACCATATGCTTACTATGAGGCGCTTCATATTAACTCAGGCACTAAGCGCATGTGACACATAGTGTTCGATAATTGAGTCAAAAAGTTTGCTAAGTTTCGTATCTGAACAAACAAGCTGCACAGGACACACACGGCAACGTGGACGGCTGATAGTGACGTTTCCGCCATGCGGCGGTTCTAAAAACACTCGGTCTCAGAAATATCAGTGCTCAAGCAGGGTCCTAAGCTGTATCCGCGGGGTTCCGCCTCTGTAGCTAAACATTGTAGGTGAAAAATGTCTTATGTTTTATCCGCGGTTTTCCGGGTAGGTAGCTACAGCTAAACAGTAGGAAAAAAAGCCTTCCGCTAATGAGGTGTTTTAAGTACACCGCGTGGGTTTTCCAGACACGTAGTTAAATAGGGTAACCACTTGCTAGAGCTTATTTCGCTAAAATAACATTGGAGTGTCGTTGTCATTGACCACATGAACACTATTTCTGTTTTGAGTGCAGCAACTTTATTTGCACCTCCGTCGTACCGTCTCGTCAAATTAATGAAGAGCAGTCAAACTGCCAGAAACACATCAAACGAAATCGAAGGATGAAAGTTCCTCTTTGCATGCATCGAGAAAAAGAAGAAACGTCAAGAAACGCCGAACCCGTCGAAAAAATGAAAGAGGAAAGCGAAGAAGCACCGTCAGAATTGAGACCAGCAAAACCAAGTGAAGAAAAACGGGTGAAACACAGCGGTGCAAAGTAAAGACACATCCACTACACTGACTTTTCGGAATTGGTTTTGGATGCTTTGAGAATTGAAAAATGATTTTTTTAGAATGCGAACGGATCTCTACCTCTTCATATTATGTGTTAGTCAGTAGGAACGCGGAGAAGAAAATGGATACAACGATGCAAATCGAGGCCACGAAGCTAGTAGATGACGTCCTCCGCGGCTTCGTTGTCGTCTATGTCCGGGTCTTTGTACGCTTCAGCCGGTTCTGCGTAGCGGACCGCCGGCTCTGGTGGGCTCAGTTGGCTGGCTAGGTAGCGCTGGCGGAGTTGACAGAGTGCGCAGATGAAACGAGCGCGGAAGCGTTCCATGTGGGAGCCGTCTAGGTGGAATGGCAGGTCGTCATCGACCAATGCCTCGGTAAACGTCACGACAAAGATGCCACAGTCGTTAGAGCGCGGCTCTTGTTGAGGAAGGCTCCGCAAGCGCATAGCACCCAGCTTTTTTCACGACCCGTGCCGAACTTACCGGGACATTCTCATCAAGCACGATGGTGGGGATAGCAGCGCCGTCAGGGAACATCGTTTCAAGCTTCCTTTCGAGGAACTTTCCTAATAGCGCTAGTTTATTTTTTTGTTTCAAGCCGTTTTGCGTACCTGAGCCGCTCGAAGTGCTCTTGGCCGTCCGGCTCGTTGTATGCGTCGTAGTCGCGGATGATTCGGGTCATTCGGGGTCCCACTGAGGCGCATGTCGAGGATCTGTAACTCTATGTGCCAGCGGAGCATACCATTAGCGTCCAGTGCCTGGGTGAGCGAGTGTGGACGGGCATGACGAGAAAGTGGTCCTGTAAAAAACTTCTCTCCAGCTTTCGGGATCTAGTGGCTCGACGTGGATGCGTAGGTTTCGTCGTCATACTTCTTGCACAAAGCTGCGTAGAAGAAGGAAGTGTACCGCTCAACCTAAAAGCCGACTCATTCGCGCTAGCTTGCAGTTATACTACCTTGACACCCTCCTGATCACGTTTGCAGAGCAGCGTCAGGAGCAGGCCGACAAGCCGTCGCTGGCCTCCCGACCGGGCAGCAACGCCGCGAAGTCTTCCCTAGTGATGTCGATGTTGTATGCACGCAAGATATTGTCGCCATTGCTGTTAGTTGAGATAAAACCAGTCGTTCGCATTCCAACCGCACTTCTCTTTTTCGTGCGTGGCATAGGGTTCTTCTCGGACTGAACAGTTGGTTATGTGTGGCAAGTAAAAGTAACGCCGATTAATTTATGTTACCGCAATAAAAATTTACAACAATGCATGCCATAGCATCGTTCTTCTTGCTCTGGCTGCAAAGAAGTTAGGAGAACCAAGCGGACTGCGTCGACTAGCTTCTCGAAGCAGAAGGCCGTCATGTGAACAAGGATGAAAACTTGAGGAAGGAGGAGGTATAACTGGCCGTTTTCGGGAATTGTGGACAAAAAACAGCGCGGTCATTGCTGCTGACGCCAGTAGATGACCGCCGGCTCCAAGCCACTGCAGCGCAGAGAGGAGAGAAAGGCGTCCCAGGTACTCGCGAAGGCCGAGAATTTCGTCGCTGTTCTTGAGCCAGACTAAAAACCATAAGTCTTATGAAGGCATAATTGAAAAATCGGTACGTACAAAAGTATATCATAGCGAAACTCTCCACGCTGACTGCTGCGAGTCCCAAGTCGGTCGTTGTCATCGTCGACAACGACATACACCCACGGGCCATGATGTTCGGTCTTTTTTGGAGCGAACCAGGTCACCGCGCACCTCGACGTTGTGGGGCGACGTTAGGTAGACGAGGCGTAGGGCCCCAGAATTCTGGGGTGGGGCTCGGTTCGGTAGCAAGATAGTAGGAATGTATTCGCAATGTGGAACAGGGTTGTCGAATTTCCATTTCCGGAAATGGAAATGGCGGCAAACGACGCTTGTGGGAAACGGAAATGGCCAGAAAAAATGGCCTGTGGGAAATGGAAATGAATGGAAATGGCAAGGAAATATTGCCATTAATTTCCACATTTTTCGTTACTTAAGGGTCCCCCTTATGTCAGATAGTGTTCGGCATGACCCCCTCCTCCACCCGACCCGATCTCCGACCCGACCTAACCCCCTCGCCCCGACCCGACTTTGAAACTTCACTTTCCACCCCCCCCCCCCCCCCGACGTGACCATGACGATACCCCCTCCGTACCGTACTGACCCTCCCCGTACCGTACTCCGTACCGTAGGGTACGGTACGGAATACGGTACGGCCCGTATTGAGGCCGTACTACGGCCGGTACTAGTGCATTTTTAACCGGAAAGTCATGCCGTACCGTACTCCGTACTGAGCGTGACCCCCCGTACCGTACTCCGTACCGTAGAATACGGTACGCAGTACGGTACGACCCGTACTACGGTACGGTCGTCCAAGTCTACCTGACCTCATGGTCGGCGCCGACCCCGACCTCCGCCATAATGCAAGCTGCCGTTTTAATAGCCCTCAAACAACTTTTTTCGGCGTATGATGTCATAGAAGATAAAACTTTTGAACCAATATGACCAAATAGTGTATATAATTGGCCATTACAACCTAGACCATCCCGCCGCAAGCAGTCGACAGAAAATTTTTTGTATTTATGAAGCAACTTTTGTTCAAAATTGTCGAAAAATTGGCTGAAATCAGCGAAGCAGGTCGGAGGTCGGGGTCGGCTAAAGGCCTGACCGCCCACCCGACTCGACCTCCGACCCGATCTGACCTGTCGACCTGAAAAGTCGTGGCAGGTCCGGATCGGGTCGGCAGGTCGGGTCGGGTCGGCAACCGAACATTAATGTCAGACTAGAAGAGGGGCCGCCTTCGGCGGCCTGTTTATGCGTCAGATACATGATCGTATCATCACAACAATCCTCTGAGTTCTCTTATTGCTCTGCGTTCAGGTTGAGTGAACTTGTTTGAGGAAAGGCATCGAGTCGTCATGCTTCAAGCTCTGACTTTTACTGCTTTAGGATGTGTTTAAGCTATGTGTTCTGTCGCTTTATGATCTGAGACGTCTCGCTTTAAGCTGTTGCTTCCAGCTCTGAATTAAGGTCTGAGTCGTCGGCACTACAAGTTCTCGATGACGTCTGGGTCATCGTGTTTCGAGCGCTGAGTTAAGGACTGAGAAGTCGTGCTCCAAACTCGGAGTCAAGCTTTGAGTTGATGTCTGAGTCGTCTTGCTTCCAGCTCCGTGTTGAGAACTGAGTGGTCGTGATTCAATCTTTGAGTTGAAGGATGCGTCGTCTTTCTTCGAAGCTCAGAGTTGGGGTAGAGTCATCTTGCTTGGGTATTGAGCGTTGATAGCGTTTAAATGCTTGTTGCTTGCAGAACGAGCCCTGCAGTACGGCTTGTGCTTTGACTGGTTGTTTGAGGAGTGTTTCCGTGCAGAATAAGCCCTGCAGTGCGGCGGTTATGAACCCGGAAAGTTCTGCGGAGTGCGGCGTGAAGCACTGGGTAGTCTTTCTGGATTCTCTGAATAGTCCTGCTTGAAGCTCCGAGGCGAGCTGCTTGAAGCTGTGCGGAGTCCTGCTTGAAGATCTGCGTAGTCCTGCTTGAGGCTCTAAGACGTGATGCTTGAAGCTTTTCGGAGTCCTGCTTGAAGCTCCGTATTCGTGCTTGAGGCCTTGAAGCGTGCTGCTTGAAGCTCTGCGTAGTCCTGCTTGTGGCTCTGAGACGTGCTGCTTGAAGCTCTTCGGAGTCCTGCTGGAAGCTCCGTATTCGTGCTTGAGGCCTTGAGGCGTGCTGCTTGAAGCTCTGCGTAGTCCTGCTGGAAGCTATAGGTATTCTGCTTGAAGCTCTGGGAAGTCCCGCTCGAAGCTCAGAGAAGTCCTGCTGAAGGTCTAAACTGAACTGCTGGAAGCTCAGAGAAGTCCTGCTGCTGAAAGCTCTAAAAAGACCTCCTAGTGGCTCTTAACAGACCTGCTGGAAGCTCAGTGTTGATGAGCACGGGTGGAGGTGTCGAGCTGAAAGCGGTGCGGCGATGCGATTGGACAGCAGCAGTGAGCGTCGAGAGTGATTAGCATAGAACACAGAATGATGCTTCCCACTGATTTTTGCCCCATTTATATGTGCAGTCTCGTGTATGCAAATTTTCACTTTGACCGGACATACGCGAAAAACGTATGTCCGGTGTCCGGACTGACAACACAGGTTTAAAAGCAACCCAGTCAGGGGGGGCGTACATCCCGACTGTTGTATTTGAAAGCTTTAGCGGCTGGGCCCATTTACGCTAACGCCCCAGAGGTGACGGATCTTTTCACTTAGGCATTTATTCGCACGGTTTCGTTCACAGCACCGGTCGCTAGCGCGTCCGGGATAACGAGTGAGTAAGGCGACGGAAAGCGGAGAAGGAGGCGACGGCGTCCTGGGCGGAGCCAGGCCGCATGAGCAATTATTGCATATACAACATGCTGCGGACCGGACAAAGCCGTGTCCTCACGCTTTAAAATGAGGCGAAGATCGTGTCGAATAAAAGGTTCAGAACAAGAATAAATATGAGGATGATCAACAAGGTTACAGGTGGTAGCATGGCGCGGATCGTAGCTTCAGTAACGTCGGCGCTTCTGGTCGTTGCTCTCGTCGTCGCCACGTCGATGACGGTCTGCGTAGCTCGACTGACGGTGCGGCTCGCCGGAGCGGCCGCCACCAGCGGGACGAAAGGGACGCCCGGCCAGGGTACCCTGCGATGAACTCACTCGAGGAGGAGGAACAACGACGACGGACTGAAGGCGGGCTGGCGGCTTCGGCGGCTTGGGAGGCAGCGGCGCCAGTTCGCGCACCAGCCGATCACGACGAAGCCACTCGAGTTCTTTCACATCGACGATGAAGGTACGAACCATGTTCAGGCCGTGGAGAGACCAGCGTCCGTTGGCCTCGACGAGGCGTCGGTCGATCTGGTTCCCGAAGCGGCCGACTTCGAGCAAGCTCCGACCGGGGTCGGAAACCTTGATCAGCTCCGACTCCTGAGAGTCAAGCAGCTGTTCGATGACGGAGGCGTAGGAAGGAGCGAGCGACGGCGGTGGCGGCACGATGTAGAAGGAGACATGGTCGAAGGCGGCGGACTCAGCAAGCTGGAGAAGTTGTTGGAGACGAGCCGGGCACTCTTTCGAAGCAGGAGGAAGGCCGACGATGACGCACTGCACGGTTCCGTCGAAGACGGAACTGCGGAGTTCGAAGAGCGTCTGATTAAGATCCTTCACCGTTTTGATTCCAACAATGTCGGATCGATAAAGTGGCTCGTCCCCAGGAGGACAAAGCGCCCAGAAGGCTCCGGACGTGACCTTCTTGCCGCCACTAAGGCGCACTTTCTCCCTCACAGGGCCTACGATGTCGGCGCCGAGCTTCGGGTGACTGAGATCCCGGCCGAGTACACGGCGGCCGTGAAGTGCACGTGGTCGTCCGAGTTGTCGGCGAACGCCTTTATTGGGATGCTCGGAAAACGACCGAGGGTGGTGCGCACGCGATAGCAGTGGTTGCGACGCAGGTGAGCCTGGGCAGCGATGAGCTCCGCCAACGGAGCTTCCGAGGTCGCTTCGTCGAGCACGCCGGAAAACTCCCGACTGAGCACGGCAGGAGCCTTCTCAAGCAGTTTGCGGACTACGGCCGGGAGGTCGGCTTCGTCGACGAACTTCTGGGCATGCGCGAGGTACGCTTGGTGGGCCAGCGTTGGAACTTTGGCCTCACCCTCCGGCCCACCGAGCACCGGCAGGACGTCTCTCACTAGCACCGGAGTGCATCGCTGAGAGCAGGATCCGTTGCAGACCCAGTAAGGGCCCAGGCCGCTTTCGTCCATCAGGTTGACAAGGAGGACCTGCTTCTGGTCGGACTCGTAGACGCGACGGGGCTTGGTGCCGACGGCCTCCTGCAGGACAATGTGCTCGTAGACGGACGTCGGGAAGGTCGCCAGCTCATAACCGTCATCGAACTCTACAATAAGGCCGTTGCTAGACGTACTGGGCAAGGTACATGAGGTCACAATGCGGGCCCGGTCCGGCTTCCCGGCATAGGAAAAGTTTGGGACTTCCGCGGGTACCGGACTCAAGCGGTCCAAGGGAACCAACTGGGGCTCCATGTGGGGCTTGTCTATCGGGTACACTCTAGCGTTGTTGTCCGAAATTTCCGCGATCCTGAAGGGCCCGAAGAATCTCCAGTGCAACTTCTTGTCGGACGTAGTGCCAATGCCCGGGTCCAGGACCATTACTCCATGTCCGACCTTGTACTTCATCGGATTCACCTTATTTTTGGCGTCATAGTACCGCTTAGCACGCTCACGAGCACGCTCTAGCGCCCCTCTCACATGCTCGACCGTGTTCCCTATGTTCTGCATCATTATTGCTCGAAAGTCGTCAATATCGACCGAGTACGGTGTGGGCAGCAAGGCCTCAACCACCTCCGTCGGGAAGTTGGCGTCGCGAAAGAACAGAAGGAAGAACGGGCTCTCTCCAGTCTCTCGGTGAGGCGTAAGGTTGTAGCTGAACAAAACAAAAGGGAGACGGTCCACCCAGCTCTGCGGTATGGGGAGGGTCTGGGTAAGCATTTTGATCAGTCGCTGCCCCATGCGTTCTGCAGCGCCGTTGCACCGAGCATTATAGCCGGCCGTTGTCGTCTGACCCATGCCGAACACGTCACGCAGCTGCGCCACTATCTTGTTGCAGAACTCACGGCCCAT
>JNEY01001133.1:38655-52603 GCA_020875895.1 Aphelenchus avenae
TGTGACTCAGGTTAGGTTTCGGATCTTGTGATGCGGCAATCGCCAAGGGCGCAGCCAGTAAATGTGATGTAACAAGTGACTGCGGTTCGGCGATCGCCAAGGGCGTGCCTGTGAAGCTTAACCTAAGTTTGCCCTGAGGTGGGATCTTTCTTTCTCTGCTGTTCGGCTTGCTCTTCAGCGTGGCTGACGAGACTTCGGTGTGACAAGCGGATTACACTGCAGACTTTATTGCCTCGCAACAAGGAGACAAACTGTACGATCTGTGGATCGGGGCGCCACCAGCACTGTCTTAGGCTGGGCTTTTATTTGCGTCGGGGACGGACGGCTTTCTTGGGCGTGGACTTCGTCGACTTCGTGATGGCGGCCGCGGCGGCGTCGGCGTACGATGCGCTTCCTAAATTCCACAGCTTAGTGCATGATCGTTCTTTTCCCCGTTTTCCAAACATCCTTCCCACTATCCCGCAATTCCCCGGTCGGCTTCCATTAGGCAGCGGAATCCGCCGGGGACAGCGGACCGAAGTCCAACATCCACCGCGTCGCCTGATCGGCGTTCCGCATTCCAATCTGCTATCGGCTTTCCGGCCGGAACTAGCGGATCTCGAGGGTGAAGCATTGAGGAAGGGGACACTAAGGGGTTGGGCTTTACCTAGGGCTTAGGAAACACACTAGGGCTGGGGATCATGCCGACATCCGTCACAATATGTTCATTGCAATGTGCACTCTTACGTTCTTCGCATTTCTCAGCGTTTCCTTGCTTCAAGGACGCTACCAGGCAAAGCGTGAGCATAGCGGCATAACCGAACATTTCCGGGGATCAGCTTCGTATCTTAACCCTTTACCTAAAGAAAGAATTATTAGTAGCGGCGGTACGGATGTGGTAGGAACGACAAACGTCTCTGACATATAGAACAATCTATCGTGCACGTTCCTTCGAGCAACCAAAAAAAAACAGTTTGCGACCAATACGGAAACGGGAAGACCTAGAGCGAACGAAGTCGTTTCTTCCGTAAACCACCAACACACATTGCGCTTTTTCAGTAGTTTGTTTATCATCAGCATCATCTTTCTGGAACTGAAGCTGACAGAAAATTCATGAAATCCTGTTTGAAGGGCAAGACGAACCAACGAAGCTGTCCCGCCAAATGGGTCATTCAGGAAGTAGTCCGCGTTAAGCTTCGGTAACATTCAATCAGACAGGTATTCCCAGGAACCCTAACAAATACCTCAGCTAAGACCGAAGCGCAAGGTATTTATCCGTTCTTCTTTTTGCCGTTCGCACGCTTCCGCCCGTCAGGCGGTTCTCGATCGCTTGCCTCGATGATTAACGATGTCGGGTTCTCGGAATCGTCGAAAACAATTTCTCACCGCCAAAGAGCACGACGAATACCTAAGATCTTAGCGAATGGCGTTTTCTAGATTGCTGCTGCTTGTTTGAACATTTCGGATAACGGGAACTACCTAATAGCATTCTAAATTAAAGTGGCATAAATGCTAAGGCCTCGACTTTAACCTCATCTGAAGCTTCAGTCTCTGCTCAACCCCATCCGTCCATCTAAAAAAAATCAGCCCAGACCACAAGAAGGCGGATGAGGTTGAGGTCGCTAAGAAGGCTGAGGTTCAAATCGAGAACGTGCTTCGACCATTTATGCCACTTTAATTTTAAAATCGGATTTACTTCGGGTCCTATAGCTGCCATTTGTCTTATCGCGGGTCAGTTGTAAAAAGAAACATATCACAGTTCACAGTTTAATAAGCGGGAAGTACTTAGGCAACAGGAACATCTGACCGAGATTTTTTAACACTCGAAAATGTTTCAAAGCTGCCGCTTCTGCAATGACACGCGGACGGTCACTTTACGTTCTGAGATAAGAAACTACCGTAGCTTAGCTGCACAGCATAAACATTATTCGGAGGCGAAGTGCCCGACTAGTTATTCTTTCGACGCATGTGCCTATTACTGTTCAGCATTTATGAACGTGACAAGAGCAAGTCGGACGATCAACATTACAGAGGCTAGAGCATGAGAAGGTCTACGTCGTTCCGCATAAATCGTCTAATGGTTTGTGAAGAACAATTCCTTAGGGGCATTCCCCAGGCGCGCAGCAGAAGCATTCGTTTGGCGCTCCGGTGTTCCATACTATCACGTTTGATGTCTAAATCAACGGAAAGTATTTCGATTCCCACTCAATGCAAGCTCGAACCGCGGCTACGTACTTTTCGGACCCCCCTCCCCCTCAAAGTTTCGTATGCCCCACCACGATTGCATCGCCTCGACAAAAGCTACATACTTTATTCTTGCCGTTTTTGGCTAAAAAGGCAAGCAACTAGTATACCTACGTGTACCGGACTTGCTTGCACATAAAATTCCCCTTTGCGCTTATTTGCTTAGGACTGGCAACAACGAATCTCCCCAGGGCGCGCTTCCGCATCTCCCCAGCGAATTTTTCATTCTCTGTATACGTGTCGTTTTTGGCTAAAAATGGCAAAGCAACTACTAGTATACCTACGTATATCAGACTTACATGCGCTCAAAACAACGTTTTGCACGTATTTTCTTGGTGACCCCAGATCCGAAAGCGTGTAAGGGCGATCAGAAATGAGGTCGACTGAAGTTTTATGCGGCGATATGCCAATCAGACTAACAAAACTAGTTTTGCTTAGGTATCTAGGAATCGATGGTCTACGACCGATTGTGGCTTGTACCTTTCCGCTGATGATAAGACTTACCACGTTGTCTTTGCCGTGCTTGAGCCCCCAGGCCGTGCAGCAGCTGTCACAAGCTACTTGGGTTTTCTCCCAGTAGCAGTTGAATTCTTGGGTCGTACCGTCAGCAGCGCTGCCGCGGGTCGCGGGCCGCAGCGAAACGTTCTCGAGGATGCGGG
Source organism: Aphelenchus avenae (assembly GCA_020875895.1). Lineage (NCBI taxonomy): Eukaryota > Metazoa > Nematoda > Chromadorea > Rhabditida > Aphelenchidae > Aphelenchus > Aphelenchus avenae. The sequence goes on from JNEY01001133.1 coordinate 41,538, forward strand.
TGCAACCTGCAAAAATGCAAGATGGAGCATGTTGTGATTGACGAGTCAATGTTTACTCCAAGGTGCACACTTACTTTTACATCCGTCGGATTCGCCAGCTTTTCCGAGCTTCAACGAAACGACCAGGCAAAGCGTGATCACAGTGGCATAACGCAACATGGTCGCCGATCGGTTTCGTCGCCAAAATCAGTACCTGGAAGAAAGGATTAATGGTAGCGGTGGACAGAAAGCGGTAAGAAGGACAACGGTATGCGATGTACGGACTAAACTGTCACGTGAATTCCTTCGAGTTATCAGAAAGACACATTATGACAAACGCCGAAATAAGGAATAAGCGGACTGAACGACATCATGCTTTCCAAAAACCACCCATACATGTTTATAAATTGCGCATCATACTGTTTAAACCGGAAACCGATAGGAATTCTAGCGTTTATGTGGGACGACAAATCGAAACTAAAATGCTATCCTGGCAAATGGGTCATCGAAGCTAGCTCTTTTGTCCCACTTTAGCCGTCAACAACATTCAAACGGCTGACCTCAAAAAACACCTCAGCTAAAGCCGAAAGAGCCGAAGAGGTATTTATCCGTTCTCCCTTCGCCTTTCACCCGCCTCCGCCAGTCAGGCGGTTCTCCGATCCGCTTGCCTCAAAGATTAATGGTGTCAGGCTCTCGAAACCGGTCGAGAACAACAATACTTTTTCTCACCGCGAACGAGCGTGATGAATAGCTAACGTCTTCGGTCTCTTCGGTCTCAACTTCGACCACAACCGAAGCTTCCATCTCAGCCTCAACTCATCCGTCCATCTAAAAACTACAGCTACGACCCCAAAAGGCAAACTTTTGGTTGAAGGTTAAGTGAGTTTGAAGTCGAAACCCTGCTTCGGACAATTCATGCCCTAGAATACGAAGCTGGATTACTTCTGGGGTCGGTCAATGCGATTAGCCTCTTGCAGAAAAAATACATCACAGTTCACAGTTTAATAAGCGGGAAGTACTTAGCCAACAGGAACATCTGACCGAGGTACTTAAGTACTGAGTTCCATTCTGCCGGGGTAAGGCGTCCCTTCCAGCGGGAGAACATCGTTTTCACCCATGTAGGCGTTATGTACTGAAACAGCGTGTGGAAAACTACCATACAGCGTTAATCGTACCTTCGAGTGAATGAAGTTCACTTGGTTCAAGATTTGTGCCTTTGTTTTTCGAGCCGCTTTCATCGCCTTCACTTTTTTTGTGCCTGAAAATCGTCGGCGAATCGCATGCAAGGCAAACGCATCACTCACCGCAGCGATCATTGCACTAAGGTTGTTAAAGAAGACATCAAGGAACACGTCGAGAACATGTGATGCTTTGTCCGTTCCGCCCAAGTCCGTCGCCATGTTGCCCAGCGCTTGCAGTACTTTCGCCATCTGGGCGGACGTGAGGCTCTTTAGCAGCGTCGTACGCGTGTCTATATCACATTGCTGCGGTAGTTTACAGCATACGGCATGCGTACAGCTTGACATGATGCATCCATTTTCCCACTTGATGTGTAATTCCTGTAAGCCTTCAGGTGTGGTACCGCTTAGTAAGTAGCAGATGCGATACCGCTTGGGACGCAGGACTACATACATGCATTGTGAAGCATTGTATTCATCATGCATTTCTTAAAAATTAAATTATCCCTGGTTGTAGTTTTATATTTTTTAAGTTAGTTCTATTGTAGTCAATAAATTGAGAAACCCTCTCTCACAGTGCGCCAAGTGCACCGCAATTCGAAACCTTTGGCTGCCACACCGGCGCTTTAGGTTTTAACGATGACGCAGGAAGAAGCGTCCTACCAAAAGCGCTATCGGCACTTACTTGTCTTTATGATGGCGAGGCTTCTCAGATTGTAGATGTCTTCGGCGATGCTGTCGACCACCTATAGGCACTCTTGTCATTTACTCACTGCTCGTCCCATTAGGAAAATAAAGAGGAGAATACATTAAAAATCGCATTTTACCTGGCTCGCTTGCATTCTTAGGTATGCTAAAGTATTCGCCCTAGGCATCAACATATTCCCACACGACTACAGTATTTACCGGTTGACCGGCTAGCATTTATAACCGACCCCCCCCCCCTCCGCTTTCCTGTAACGATTACAGGCTTTCTGGACAGCCCTTTATGCCCCCACGCCTGCCGGCTCTAAACCTCGCATAGGTTATGGACACCCACCCCCTCCCTTAACACGATAGGTCCCGAAGCAGCCAGCACTTATCTTTCGAGCCTGTACGACAGTCACGAAGTTGGTGATCAAGCTCCGATACTTCGTAACCGTCTCATCCCTTGGCGATGGAACAGGATCTGCGTCGGCGAATGGTAAAAGCAGTATGCAGAAGAGGAAGTTTCGCATATCAAATGTGTCGACTACTAGGTGTACAGAGAATTAGTGAAGTCGTGAACGAGACTTCCCTGAGTTCCAGCGATGAGCGGCGGGCACTGTACGGTTCTGTGTTCACCGTAACACTCTTGTGCTCTTCCTGGTTGTCCCGGTGATATAGACAAAAATTTGTTCGAATCGCACCGTTGAAAACAGTACGCACTTATGACCACAGATTATGCAGGAAGGGCGAAAATATTGTGGCGGTACGTATGGCATAAATCCGAGAGTGCAACTGAGCGACTGCCATAACAATCACTGATGCAATCGGCTCCAGGCAATACTAAATGCGTAGAGGAACAGTGGATCGTCGCTCATGCACCCTCTTCGTGACTTTATGGATGCGCTCTGCCGCATTCCCCACCGAAACTTGCAAACCGTCTGCGTCTGATACGTGAGAATCGCAGAAACGCATTGTGCGTAGCGGTAGTGTCGTCCGATGTCAACACCGCAAACAAGCAGGCGTGGGACAACCGAAGGGCGCGGCTTCGCCAATCTGCATTTTGCTTTAATAACAACAAGAGGATCATGTCGACTGACACTTTGCATGCCCTGCTTCCGCGTGGATCACGTCAAAGCCGTGACGTAACGAGAGCTGTTATATTGGCGCTTCCACTTCTGCTTTGGCGGAAGTCCGTCGCAGCGATCGGAAATGAGGCAATGCCCAGAAAATAAGCGCCGTGAATCCTTTTCAACAGAGTAATCCACCATAGCGAAGCTCGTTTCCAGCTTGGGTTTGAGGCTGTATCATGCTCAAAAAGGAACCGAGCACTGATTACGCAATACGCCGCCTTCATCCATTTCTGCTTCTCGCAAGGGAGACGGATGCGCCACTCTACGTAGCAAAAATGCGAACGGAAGTGCAGCTTATCTGCCGAGATCGAAGGATTTCGTACGGATTCCATTACGAGCGTCCGGTGCTGAAGTGCTTTCCATTTCACATCTTAGAAAGTGAAAGGATGGATCCCTTCTCGTTGATGTCCACTTGAGTTCAGCGGTGCTCTGCCGGCCTATTGCTTGGTTTGTCCGAGCAAGTCTGACGGGTGTCAAGCTCAAAAGGCGTCTTTGTCGCTAGCGTTTTTAGCTCCACACAATGGAGCTGTCTTGGGAAGAAGCTGTTACTTGAGGGACTGTGCGCTCATTTTAGCCTTTAGGTGCTACGTTTCTAGAAGATATCGTCGTCATGTTTCCCAACTTGAATATCTCGCAAAGAATTTTCCACAGCCAGTTCGACACCCCGACGTCTCACGTACAGCTGCAACCGAACACGAAGAAAGCATGTCAGTCAGGCGTCAACGAGGTACGGTCCTGGAGGATTGCCTTTCATTGGCCAGACGTACTATTAGGTATATTAAGTCGACTCACGTCTAGAGTAGCACTGGATTTTAGCAATAGTTTGTTTCTTTGCTTAACTTCGGACAATTAAGGCAGCGCATAATTCGTCAAGAGCATAACATCCTTGAGTCATAAATTTAAGACGCTTTTTTCCACGTGTGCAAAACATAGACATTCTCCTACGCACTATCGTCAATGCAAGGATGGCGAGAGACCATGGAAGACGCTCACTGCATTCGCGTGCCTCTTGACGCATGGGAGCCTTTCAGCGACTGGTCCTTCTTCGCTGTATTCGACGGTCACTCTGGCGGTCAAATGGCGACGCTGGCAGCGGGCCGTCTGCTCAGAGCTATTCGGAAGTCGGAAGCATTTTGCAAGGTAATCAAGACTGTTGACAGTGTCTTTCAACTGTAAGATATGTTTGTAAGCGCTCACTTTTTAACTTTTTTTAAGTAACGGTACGCGAATTCATCGTCGTCTAATCCTGCCTGGCTTAGATGTCCGGTAGGCTAGTGAAACACGCAGGAATAATGGACCAAAAAGCGCTGAATCTCCTTCGCGAAGGAATACGAGACGCATTTTTGACGTTCGACGGCGACTCTCGCAAGCTGTGCGACGCACTTGACATGAGCGGCACCGCCGCGTTATGCGCATTCGTTACGCCGACGCACATCGTCCTCGCCAACTGTGGTGAGTTACAAACAGTTTTTTCCCGTATGGGATGCTGGGTCAACGCAAAACTGACGCTTACAGGCTTCCGAAACGGACCGGTAAAGTATCACCTTTAAGGTGACTCCCGCGCTATCTTCAGTCGCCTTAGTTATTTCATAGCGACGACGGACCACAAGCCGACGACGCCGATCGAGTTGGAACGCATCGAGAAGGCAGGAGGTGTAGTGATTCACGAGCGAGTGAACGGCGTCCTCGGTCTGTCGAGATCATTGGGTGACTACGTCTACAAGACGGACAGGCGGCTAAGTGGCGTACAGCAGTTGGTCAGTCCCGAACCGGACATTTACGTCATCCAAAGGGACAAGGTACGCATCAGGGCTGTGCAAGAATTGGCATCAATAGTCGATTTTTTTGTATTCGGAACCTGACCGATTTCACCGATTCCTATCGATCGTTTTCTCGATTGCAAGCTGTGCTTGCGCAGCTTAGCCGTTGTTTCCTATGAATCGGAATTTTTCTAGATGAACTGAACTGAAGATCGAGTTCAGTTCCCTAAAGTTCAGTGAATCTGGCAGTTCATCGCAAAAATTAGAAAGTCGCCCATAGCATAGCGGGTGCGGCGGGGCAGTTGTGCGTCATCGCTACAAATTTAAACGCTGGTGTAGTGGTTCAAAGCTTTCGTACATCCAACATGTTGTAGCACCGCTGGAGAGGGCTTCTTGGAAAAGTTAAGACGATAGATATTCCCTATAACTATTCACCCCGTAACGTTGTAGCGAATTTCTATAAAACTTCAAGCTTGATTATGCATGCTTACCAAACGGTACTGCATGCAGAAGCATGGATTCTGCATGGAGTATTTGGGGGCGGCAGTTAGGGGGGTCTCCGTTGGATGATATAATGATAATGGCAATGACATTGGATGATAATGACGTACTAAGTGCTTCCGCATGTAGAATCATGCAAGTAGCCCCAACACAGCGGCCGCATTCGACGACGGCATGCATACAGTCATGCGTACTAGGCATTTCCTCATGCAGCAACTTTTTGCCTGTACTGCTTTGCGGGGATGCACACATGCATGGCATGCATGCGTACTGCGGGCACACGCGTGCTTCTTAGCCCCGAACAACCATGTCAAGTCAACAGAAAAAGCCTCACGGGCTTCAGGATGATCCTGGATGGTCAAAATACCAGTAAATCCCCACTAGCGTCGCGAGAGGCTAGTTATTGCCTAAACTAGCTGTAATCCCTTACTCAGTTTCGCAAGAGGCTAAGCAGGCGGGTGCGTCGTCTGACCTAAGGTTGGGTGGTAAGCAGATCGGAATCGGCTCCGGACCTGAAGGGGCGCCCGGTCCTGGACCCTGAACTTCGGTATGATTAAAACATTTGAACGGAGATCGAACCTTTTATACCGCGATACACTCAACGGTTACTCGAAGGAAGTAAACCATTGCGTATTTAGTCAGACGACGAGTTCCTCATTCTCGCGTGCGACGGCGTCTACGAGGCCTTCTCCAGTGAAGAGCTGGTGTCGCTTGCGCGCTCGAGGCTTGCTGTCACCGACGACCTTGTAGCGGTGACGAGCCAGCTCCTGGACATGGCCCTTTCAGAGGGCTCGCGAGACAATCTGTCGCTGATTCTCGTCGTTTTCGAAGCGGCACCGCGTCCCTCGAAGCCGGCTATTGAGCGAGAAACCACGTGGTGGCATCAGTTACGCGCAAAGATCGCAGGCATGTTCATGTTCGCGGTCCACGGTGTATGGGAACCGAAACTAAAAAGTCCGAACAATCTTTTACAATTTACTTTGGCAAACTCACAGGCAAAGCAAGATTATGATCTGTCCAGCTGAAGCCGAAACCAACGAGTTTAATCAGGCAAAAAGTACAAACCGATTTTGCCAGGTTGAGTGCTTAAAAGATTCCGATTCTGACGCATTTTTGAGAAAAAAGTGACTCCTGCTATCTCAGGGAATCGAAAATCATAACTCCGTTTACACCACTACACTCCGTGAAGTTTTCACGCTGCAAATCATAGCTGTGCTCTCCCACGGTAATATGAAATTCGTTTAGGCGTCCGTTCAAGGCTCTCTCATATGGTCGAGCCATCGATGGAAGACCAAGACTTAAGGACGGTTCTCGCACTGGAAGGGCTCGGCGACGTGCCACCGGGTGGACTACACTTGGCAAGACTGTGGATCGATCAGCGTCTACGCTCACCCTTGAGACCTAAGTAGCCAAACCATTTTGTTGGTTTATGCATGCGTCAGGCTTATTGCAGTCCTTACATGGATTCAGTAGTTTAAAAAAAAAAATATTTTCATAGTTCGCTCTCACTGGCTGTCCACGTAAGATACCTAACTGTTCCTCGCCCTCCGTTGATGTCTCGCGGTTGTTGTTCCCAAAGCGTATCCAACGGGAAGCTGTCTGTCACTTCTTCCTTTGTAAGTTTCATCAAGTAACGATCGCATGAGCATTCGGAAGCATTCTGAATGTGCCGAAATTAGCGCTACATCATGGGGTGGCCGCCACCTATACGAATACCCAGACCCCCACACAGATACTTTTACAAGTAGCAATTCGCCTGAAAGCCAGAAATCTGTCCGAAACTGATGCAGCAACCTTGACGTACGTCGGTCAGCTCCTTGCAGTCACTTTGCTCCGTAGGCTAGTACCGGCACCGGGAAATATGCGCCATCGTTCTGGACCTTGCTGACAAAAGTTGCAGATCGGACCTAACAGAATTTGCAGAGTGGCCGCTAGAATTTCTCTCGTTTTTTTAGCGCTTACGAGTTGTGTAGCATGAACCACGAAAACGAAATTTGAGGACGCAAGTAACACGTTTGTCTGTCACGCTGATATCCCGCATTTACTGCTCAAGGCTAACGTAATTACGAGCCTCAGACCTTAGATAACGAAATTTACCTGCACTAAGGCGTTTCTCTAATAGGGCTAAAAGGGCTACTAAGCCACTTTGATTAAGACATGGATCCGTTCCCGTTATCTTAACTTCGCTGAATAAGCGCTTCAGAGTACAGATTTCTCCCATGGCATAAAACCGACCGTCGGTTTTACCCGGATTTCGCACAGTGATGAATGCGACAGTGTCCGCTGACGTTGAGGCGGTTTATCGCGTTTACGACACAATCTTGCTCGTAGTGTCTGCTACTGACGTGTTGCTGCAACTGTACATAATCTTCGTAATTCTTCGAGTTGCAAGAAACACGCTGAATGAGTACCGGCACTTCTTGCTCCTTTCTGAGGTTGGACGCCTTCTTTGATTAGCTGTTGTTAAGTGGTGCCATCCTTAGGTCTTGGAGCTATGCTTCAGCGCCTGCCTCGGCTTCGTCGTCCGACCACGTGCGCTACCGCCGACGTCATGCGCATCCACTCAGGGAATCTTCGCTTTTGCTAGTCATGAAACAGCAGGAATAATGGTATGCTTCTGACTAGCGCTTCCGGACCTCAAGATCAAAAAACGTTTACCTCAGACCCCCTAGTCGAGGTTCCAAAAGTTTGGCTTGAGCGTTTAACTAGGAGTAGGAGTTAAAACATTCGAAACTGAAGGTGAAGTTTTCTTGTTTTTTTTTTTGTTCAGACGATACCAAACTCGATAAAGTAGGCGGGATATGAATTAACAGACGCACACTAGCGCTTCAATATACAAGCATCATTAAGATGTGCCTGTTGTTCTTCTTCGACTGCGCACTCGTTCTCTCTCAATACTGCAGTATTGCTTACCGCTTGACGGCCGTACTGAGTGGCGTCGGTGCGCAGAGCGTGGAGCTTATGCGGCCAGGCGTACTTGTGCCAGTGTTCGTGGTTTGCTTCGGTGTTGCTGGCGGCATCGCATACGCAGTATCTTGGACACAACTTGCCGTGGAGGTACCTATGTGACCTCGAACTGCACGAGGATGTTACGCCTGTCATTCAGGATTTAATTACCCGACTCCCGGACTACCTATCCCAGGGTATCATCCGACCTGCGGACATGTCCATCCGCTGCTTCGACCTTGAAGCGCCCCGGACTTACTTAATCGGTGCAAGCATCGGTGTATTTTTCGGGGCGTCCGAAGTTGTTTTTGTCGGTGCCGGGCTGCTCACGATTCGTAGGTTAAAGCAGCAGAAAGCAGTCTTGAAGTCCACAAGGGCCTTGCAACTACAGCTTACACGTCTTCTAACCGTCCAGGTATGCGAAAGAACGGTCCATTCGTACGCTGTACAAGCATGTGCCGGTCNGACTGCGCACTCGTTCTCTCTCAATACTGCAGTATTGCTTACCGCTTGACGGCCGTACTGAGTGGCGTCGGTGCGCAGAGCGTGGAGCTTATGCGGCCAGGCGTACTTGTGCCAGTGTTCGTGGTTTGCTTCGGTGTTGCTGGCGGCATCGCATACGCAGTATCTTGGACACAACTTGCCGTGGAGGTACCTATGTGACCTCGAACTGCACGAGGATGTTACGCCTGTCATTCAGGATTTAATTACCCGACTCCCGGACTACCTATCCCAGGGTATCATCCGACCTGCGGACATGTCCATCCGCTGCTTCGACCTTGAAGCGCCCCGGACTTACTTAATCGGTGCAAGCATCGGTGTATTTTTCGGGGCGTCCGAAGTTGTTTTTGTCGGTGCCGGGCTGCTCACGATTCGTAGGTTAAAGCAGCAGAAAGCAGTCTTGAAGTCCACAAGGGCCTTGCAACTACAGCTTACACGTCTTCTAACCGTCCAGGTATGCGAAAGAACGGTCCATTCGTACGCTGTACAAGCATGTGCCGGTCGCAACATTCGACTCATCCCCAGACCGCCTAACTGATAAACTCTTTTTAGTTGTTGTCACCAGTCGTATGCGTGCTTGTACCAGTTTCCTTTATTTACGTTGCAAACTCGATATGGAGCGTCGTTGGCGTCTCGCGCTCTTCCGTCCTAAGTGTCGCCTTGAAATATGCAGCAGTGTTGTGTATTTCTCTATTCCCTTTTATGAACGCGCTTCTAACTTTGACATTCATCGCGCCGTACCGGCGGTTTACAGGTGAGCATGCATGTTTTGGCTAGAATATCCGAGCCGCTTCTTGCAGCGACCTGGATCAGTGGAATAATGCGTGGAGAACTGCGGAAGATCTTCGATTCTCAGGGTTCGAATACCCTGAGCGGTTTACACGAAGAAAGGCGCAGGAGCAGTGTCCGCTACAGCATACCAAAGACCACGCCGCACGTCACTCGTCACTGATGGACGTCTACCATTCTGACCTATCAACATGTCGAGTCTTTCGTTGTGCGAAACATCGCATCGCTGAATCGACAATTCGGCAGCATTTATCTAAGCGCTAATGATTTTCAGATTTGTCCTTCTGGAACTGTCATGCTGATCTAATCCGATCCTAACCGAACTGTTGAGTGGCCTCTAACGCAAACGCGTTCCAAACGTATTATGGGTCGCTTCAAGAAAAGCAACAAAACATGGCGAAAAGATTTAGTTGTGACGCTAAAGATAACTTAGGATCCATAATGATACACTTTGTGGCGCCCATTTGAGCCACGAGGGTACGCATCGACCGGCACTTTTTTTGGCTTTTTTCACCGACTAGTAAAGCATACAAATTAGTTAAGGACCTTCCAACGGTATAAATCAGAATTATTTTAATAAGACCATTAAATTCAAGCTAAAATATTAACAGAGCGCAATCGTATAGGGCGATTTACGGGGCGAAAGGATTGCAATAGCAGACACAGACTTTCGACGTGGCTACGCTGCAGGCACCGGCGTCCGAAAGGCTGCTCGTTACGAGGCAAGAGCCGGTCACGAAGCCTCGAATTTGGCACTCGGTCAGGCACTCCTTATTGCCAGTGCCTGCCGGCGCGGTGGCGCAGTCGATGCTTTGGACGTAGTTGCGGCATCCTAAAGCTCAAGCTTATAAGGAAATTAGTTAGCTTTCCAGAGACCCTGGGTCGTTTTAGCGTCGAACGCCGCCTGCTCTACATAACTAAAGCCGTAAACGTTTAATGCTCCCTCCATTACAGCGTAGATTCTGCGATGCGATGCATCCCCCCGTCTCGTTAAAAAAGTATTAAAAAAGCAACGTTTGCGCGCCCATAAATGGCACGCCTGGGCGGATCTGTTTTCGCATTCCAGCGGAGTCTACGCATTCGGGTATATTTCAACTCTTACCAGGCCTCTCAACTCGAAAACCATGAACCAGGGCCCTGGAGGTAAAAACCAGGGGATATACCAGGGGGGGTCAGGTAAAATCCAGGAGGTAAACCAGGGGGGCATCCGCTTAACTGTACCACAGGTAGTTTAAGCTTTATTTGGGGTTTACAACAATGTCTTTTAACAACTAAGCGCTATTTGGCGACCGTTCGTGAATTTTTCGACAAATCGCGGTCTGCTCAGAAAACGGTGTGCATAAATGGCTGGAACAGCCCTGCAAAAGTGAAATTGAGAACTACTTGACGTAAAAATTGCCCGCCGCAGGCGCCGCCAGAGCGATTTCTAGGCTTATCTGGCAAAATAAGAATGAAAATTTGACGTTTTATGGGCTTCAGAAGGTGATTTCACACGTGAATGGTACGCCGCAGGCGCCACCTGCGCCAAGTGTTGGCTCAACTGGACAATAGGCCCCAACAGTTGGCCGTTTACTAGGTCTAAATAGTGACTTTCA
>JNEY01001134.1:0-32462 GCA_020875895.1 Aphelenchus avenae
CTCAGGCTTAGGTCTGTTCGATTAGGGCTTAGGCTTAGGCCCTTTTCAGGGCTTAGGCTTAGGCCCTTGAATATTTCGGATACACTGACATTTGCCGTAAGTGCACTTTTTGTTTACTGTAAGCGTAGTTACCGAAAACGCACCATGGTTACCGTAAGTGCATAGTTACCGTAAGTGCATGTTACCGTAAATGTATGGTTACCGTAAGTGCAGGTTACCGTAAAAGACCTATGGTTACCGTAACTGCAGATGGTTACCGTAAGTGCAGGTTACCGTACAGGTAGTTACCGTATAAGCTGGCAGCCACCGAAAGCAGTAAAGCCCTGCCCACTGCTCAAGTGGTTACCCTTAGTAAAACTATCCACTAGATGCCCTATTTTCCTTTCCTACTCACTTTCCGTGCCGATCAACAGAGTCTAACCCTTGTCCATGATACAACGGCTACACACAGCTGTGACTTCAGTTGCGGAGAAGAGCTTCATCATCCCGTCCACCGAGATCCGCAAACCGTCATGGGTTCAGCAGAATTTCGAACTGTCTGAGGTAAGCGTTAGCGCGATGGTCACTAGTTCATTTTACTATTGCCAGGAGGACATCTGCATGTCCTTCGAAGGTGTTGGAGCGGTCGCAGCAATGAACCTCGTGATGCTGGCATCTTCCGGACTGCTCTTCTACAACGCTCTCCAGAAGGCGTGGTCCAAGTGAACCCGACGTCAGTCACTAAGGGCGGAAAGATTAATTTATTGACTTCTTTTGTTGTTAGTCAGTTGTCATCTCGATTTGCTTTCCAGCGACATTAAGAAAAGGGTCATGAAACTGTATAAAAAAGCGCTCCTGACTTTTGGCCTCACTAGCGGCACTGGACGGAAGATTGACTTGTCACGAGGCGGCATCGAAAACTTGCCTGTACCCTCTTGTACATGCCTCAAGTTAGTAGTGTACTTCGAGATTAGCATTGGCAAGAAAATCGTAAACGCTAGCGGCTAGCCGTGTGAGCCCATCAAGTGTGGTGCAACTGTCTAAGATCAATCAGCCTTGAGTAGCGGTTTGTAACGTCCGCGACAATATGGCAAATTAGTAGCTTCTCATGGGTGCGATGCATAGCCCGCTTACAATGGCATTACTTCTATTCTTCTGCAGTCATGGTAGCGAAAACTGCTTAACTATTCGTTTTCCTCTAGACACTGATAGTTACTTGCCAGCTCGCCAACGATCAACGATTCCAGCTATACTACCTCTCGGTACACGTTTTTATCGCCAACACATTGCTTCTTTTTTGCAATGTAGCCGGTAACCAGACGCCCGTTCGTGGCGCTATCACTTCTGTTCGTCATCGAGTGTACTGCAAATTCCGGTACAGAAGAGCGACTGATAACTGAGTGGTAGACAGGAAACTGAGCGGACGCCGAATTTAATGATACGTCGGTGCATACCCATCAGACAGGTGCTTTCGAAATCGGTTTACGTGACTTCTTTGGATATACTAAGGGATGCGAAAATAGCAGATAAAGATTAGGGTGCTCTCAGCATGCACTGATCGGCTAACATTCTACCTACCAAGAGCACCGAGCTGTTCGATGACGACTAGGCTGAATAGTCCCGTGTCGACCACTTGACTTTTGATCACATGCGTCCACGAAAAGAAAAACGTCACAGCGACCCATTTGCTGAGTGAGAATTTTAAAGAACAGGAATTCATGCAGCAGTTAGTCTGGAACTTTCCATCACCGATGGCCATCATTTTGATATTTTCGGGGATATGGTCAGCGTATTCGCGTTCGAATTGTCGGGTCCTGCAAAATGATTCGTAAATCTCCCAACAACTTAATGCCTCAGCGGCTGCTGAATCCCGGCGGATGCAGCACCGAACGCGAGCAATCGCGAGGCTGGATTAGTAAATTAGGGGTAATACCTACGCATAAGAAAGTCAAATTAAACCCTTTGTGCCAGTTTCGGATCCGAGAGTTTGTTTCCTGGAAAGTGACGTTTTACGCTCTGGCGCTATCACCGTAACGCTTGTGCCTCTCGCTCATGCAAAAGGCTGAAGGTTACCGTCGTGCCCGTAGGCGTTTTTAATCCGAACATGTTTACCTGCGATGTCCGCTGAAAGGCGGAAGAGTTATCGTCGCCCATTTTTATTCATTTCAACGTGGTGGCGTCCGCTGCAGCAAGGACAAAGACTAGCTCGCGGAGGAGTGAATTGCACGCCGATTTCTGCTGATGCATTCGTTGAATCAGCGAAGGAACTATTGAGAAATCAAGATTCAGCACGTGAATTTCATCGCTATGTGTTTAAGGCTAAAAACCATGTCTGCACGATTCTGGGGTCGTGAGAAGCTAGCTCATAGCCTTCTGAACAGTCCCCGCGGTATATTATGTAGAGGACATGGTCTTGCATTTTTTGGTAGACACCTACGTTGTGGCACGTGCGTGTGTGCCACGTCGTAAATGATTGGAGAGTCCGTCATGCCAAGACGACATTCAGTTACCCATGAGCCTATCATTTGCGTCTCGTAGGTGGGAATAATGACACCCTGCTACATGCGAATTTGTGAAAAACGAGGTAAGGGCACCAAGCAAATTAGGCTTCCCAAGCTGCCTTTCCGGTGCAATGATTCACATTCTTCCGGGTGCCGTTCACGTGAAGCCCATGCTCCGGCTGGACGGCTGAAGTGGTCCGATTTTATTCCCGGTCTGCGGGTGGAGCTGATAATACACTGTGGGCCGCTGGAGACTGCCATTCACCACGCTTCTGTCTTTGCTCTTCATCACACAAAAACATATCAATCGTCGGACCCACCTGGTCATGTGGCTCCGAAGGGGGAATCCTCCCATTCGGTACCGGCCAGTAGCTCCAGGCGGCTGGTTTATAAGTGTGCCCCATCATTCCGGTCAGCTGATGTGAGTTGAGCCGCACCTGGGGCGTCCTTCCGTTCACTTCAAGGTATGCCCAACTCTGCTGAGCCAATTATTACCCGTGCCATGAAGGAGTTTTAATCTGCCTGGGCTGTAATGATTTTTACAGTTGTAGGCTGGCTTTCAAGTGGGTCCTCAATACTTTCCCGAGCCAGTGCACGCTTCCCATAAGGGGTAGAACCCAAAGGGAAACTGCTTGGCATGAGTCCCTTTTGTCTTGAACTCTTTCCTGGTATGACAGAGACCACTAGCAACCAAACTGACAAATAATGCACACAAAAGGTGACGGGTCAAAAGAGCCTGCTCCTTCTACCACAAGTATGCCCTGGATAGCTCTCAAATCGCTGTATGTTGACGCACTTTTATGTCCCCTGACCTTTCAATTTCGTTGTTGTGCCGCTAATCTTTTACGGCTTCGCATACATGTCTGCATTTTCACGTCACCTCATACATACTTCCCCGTTAATTAACGCCTCATTAGGCCGTCCGTTCTCTGCACTCCTTTCACCTAAGGTCTCCGTCAACTATCCCCACTGTTCCATTCCTTGCAGGGCGGAAACCGACCCCGACGCTTCGGCGTCTCTCCTGATCTGGTTGCGTTGTGGGTTCGTCCCGCCGGCGGTGTGGACCTTCGAAAGCACAAATGCGTCAGTCACTGCACGCCAGCAGAACGGACAGCGGGGAAGCCCCTCTTTCGCCTGCGTGCGCCGCGAAGCAATCACTGGGTGCATTGGGCTCGCCGGCCGGGCGTCGCACGACTCGTGTTAACCACCCCACTTTGCTCAAACAAAGCGGTCGTGTGATTCAACCATTTTCGTATTAGTTCCGGTTAAGAAATGTCGAGAAAATACGAGAAAATTGCTTGCTTTAAACTGGTCAATTATCCAAGTGTGCCCTCGAAAAGCCAGCAAGCCGCCAGACAGCGTCCATTCGGTTCATTGCGCGTTTCACGTGACGCGCACGTGAACGTTGCATGCGCCGCGCTTTTCCAAGCATTTTGGCATTTCTCTCATTACCTCCGCACAGTACCGCTCGCGCTGACTTTTGGTCAACATTTGTTGTATCTACGATCGAACTAAGCAGTTCCGTTTAGGGTATTTCCGCACTGCGTCAAGCCTGCCAGCAGTGATGGGTGAGTACGCGTCCACCTCAAGCCAGGGTCAATTCGTCAACGTTGTGCGGGGGTTTGCCGCCGGCGGCATCGCTGCAGCGATCTCCAAAACCACCGTTGCGCCCATGGATCGCGTCAAGCTCGTTTTGCAGGTACGCGTAACGAAGATTGGCAGATGTGTAGGCTTGATTTTAGCTCCAAAACGGGCACTCCGTCACCGTACATGCAGGCGGGAACCATGCGCACCCTCAATACCAAGGAATCATCGACTGCTTCCGAAAACTGACAGCAGAACAGGTGCGTAAAACTAAGAATATAACTGCTTGAGGAATTGTCGTAGTGCTCGATTATCGGTCTCTCAATACGGTTTTTAGGGAGTCCGTTCACTGTGGAGAGGAAACTGCGCCAGTGTCATACGCTGCTTTCCATCGCATGCATTGAACTTTGCCTTTCGCGACTACTACCGCATGGTCTTCTTGGGAGGAGTGGATCGGAGGAAGAACCGAACGAGGCACGCTATAGGTCAGTTTTCAGTGAAAGTGCTGTTCTTACCTGGCGTTTTAGGCAACATTGCGGCAGGCGGTGCCGGTGGTGCTACGACCCTCTGCATCCTCTACCCGCTCGACTTCATGCGTACACGACTAGCCGTGGACATGCAGTCGGACGGACATCGTCAGTTCGCAGGGATCCGCGACTGCTTAACCAAGATCCATGCGAAAGAAGGCTTGGCCGGGCTCTACCGAGGCTTTTTCGCGTCACTGCAGTTCGTGGTTGCGTCGCGAGCGGTGTTCTTCGGCATCTTCGACACCATGCGGACGTCGATATCGGACGATCCGCGGCAGCTCTCTTTCCTCGCGATGTGGGGCCTGGCGCAGGTAAGACGCTACTTGATGAACAACGCGATTAACGTCTCATGGACGAATGTTTTCGTGCACTATAACCAAAGATGTAAAAAGTTGAAAAGCCTAGGGGAAAGACTTGGGGGTATTCTGGTCTCAGACTTCCCTAGGACTGCTTACTAAGTGGTATCTTCACCGTTCATGCTAATTCTTGAGAAGCAGTAGACTTGAAGAGTCGCCAGCTACCTTAAGTTCATGCAAGTCCTTCAGCTAGTGCTATGGGTCATACCAGTTGGATGACTAGGCCAAAGAAGCAACCGACGTTACATCATTAGTTTCAGGTCTGCATCGTGACTTCTTCCATCATCTGCTACCCGTTGGACACCGTGCGCCGCCGTCTAATGATGCAGTCCGGGAAGAAGGTGAAGCTCTACGAGAACTCTTTCGACTGCTGGCGGACTATCCTCAGGTACAAGTTGACTACGATGACAACCTATTCTTAATTTCTTCTTATAGGACCGAAGGTGCCTCGTCGCTCTACAAAGGAGCGTTAAGCAATTCGCTGCGTTGCACTAGCGGTGCGCTGATCCTCGCCATCTACTACGAGGTCGTCAAGTACTTCTGAAAACGTGCCTTCGCGACGACAACGCATATCCACGGAACGGGTCCCTCGCACGATGTCCAACTTCGCTTACATTTCGGTGCTGGCAATAACTTATTCCGCGTAGTCGGCACACCACTTGACCGGTGTGGCAATAAACTAGTCTACTTAGAACCTAGTCCACTTCACACATGTCTTAAAACCACGCAAAAGCCTAATAACTAGTGCAAACACGCAGTTCTTAGACCTTGTCCTTAGCCTTAGAAGCGTGACCCTTAGTACCATTCATGGCAAGAACATTCACGTCTTCGCGAAGTAACAATGAAGCTGCTTAAAGCTTTTACTTCCGCTTAAATGTCACAACGACACGAATAATTATGCATAGTGCAAGAGGGCATTATGACACTTAAACCAAAAAAAGGAAGAACGAACACTAACAATGAACTAAAACAACGACATCTTGTGAAGAATAACAACAAGAATTTAGCCCACATTAAAAGGGGATTTTATTTCGGGGCAATGCCGGCGTCCGCGGCCATGGAGCGGAACAGAGATTCGGGGTTGGCGAGCAGCGTCTGCGGCGCGTCGAACTCCACCACGCGGCCGTCGTCCAGCACCAGCAGGCGATCGCACTCGAGAACGCTGTGAAGGCGATGCGCGATGGTCAGCACGGTGCAGTCGCTGAACTGCTCGCGAATGGTGCGCTGGATGAGCTGATCGGTCTCCATGTCGACGGAGGCGGCCGCTTCATCGAGAATGAGGATCTTCGACTTGCGGAGCAGTGCACGCGTGAGACAGATCAACTGGCGCTGGCCGACGCTAAATTGGAGGAGTTAGGCATAGATAAAAACACTCGTCGATGAAGTAGGGGTGTGGAATAAAACGATGTGTTGTCAACACATTTTGCGTCATACGTGACATATGCGTACCTCAAGTTTCCACCACCTTCGTCGATCTTGTGCTGTAGCTTCTCCGGCAACGTGGAGACAAAGCCCTCCATGTGCGTCAAGCGTAGCGCCTCCCAGACCTTGTCGTCATCGTAGGCCGCGAATGGGTCGAGGTTGAACCGGAGAGTTCCAGAAAACAGCACCGGATCCTAGATCAGCGGTTTGATTCGTCGCAGTGGGAAAGCCTACTGACCTGCGGAACGATAGTGAGCCGAGAGCGCAGTTCATAGAGTCCGATCTTTGTAATGTCGACGCCATCGATGAGGATCGTGCCACTGCTTGGCTCAACCAGGCGAAACAGCGCAAGTGTGAGAGAACTTTTACCTAGACAACAAACGTAAAAATGCCCTCTCAACGCGCAGGTTCGTACCCGCTCCAGTTCGCCCAATGATGCCAACCTTCTCCTGCGGCAGGATGCTGGCCGAGATGCCCTTCAGCACCTGGTCCAGATCGGAGCGGTATCTCAGTTGCAGGTCCTTGAACTCGATACGGCCTTGTTCAGGCCATTCAGCGGGGAGTTTTACGTCTCGCGGAGTGTCCCGCTGAGCCTGCAACGAATGCTTCGGTAAA
Organism: Aphelenchus avenae; assembly: GCA_020875895.1. Lineage (NCBI taxonomy): Eukaryota > Metazoa > Nematoda > Chromadorea > Rhabditida > Aphelenchidae > Aphelenchus > Aphelenchus avenae. Next base: position 6,985 of record JNEY01001134.1, read on the forward strand.
ATATGAAAGTCTTTGCGGCACAAACCTCATTCGGTGTATCATCAGTGTATTCCTTGATGCGTTCGACAGCGACAATGTTTGTTTCCAGCTCGCTAGTCATTCGCACGGCCCAGTTCAGCGTTTGAGTCACCTATACCAAGGGGTCTTTATGCTGGTAACTGGCAAAGGAAGAACCTACATTCAAGGCGTACGACACAGAAAGACCGACGAGACCGGCCGTCACTCCGCTAGTATCGCGGAAGAGGGCTGCGAACAAAGCTGAGCAGAGCACGATGAAGTTGCCGACCAACTCGAGCCGAACAGCCAGCCACCTGAAATACATTCATTGCCGGGGATCCACACTGAGATGTCTACCGGTTGGCAACGATCGACGGGTAGTACGCGAGAAGGTTGTAGTCCACTCGCCGTTGGGATTCCAGCAAGAACCGGTCGACACACTGGTACGCTCGAATGGAGCTTGCTCCTTGGATGGACTCCTGGAAATGTTCGTCGCATTGTCAAAAGTTCCAGTGCTTCAACGAATAAGGTAATGCATTTGAGTATTCACCTGGAAATGCGAGTAGATTGGCGAACGCGTTGTCGATTCCAGTCTCTTCAGCTGCCTTGACGTGCTAACGTAGAACCGCTAAAAAGCACGCTATCATGTACCTCCTCGCAACGATAGGGACCGTGGGAACACAAGGGCAAGTAGAGCGTCCCGTCACCAAACATATAGCCCTTAGCACATTTTTGGGTCTTATGGGTAACTCTAAGTCGGGGCAACAAAGCTTCGGAGGCATGAACGGACCAATACGCAGGCGTAAATGAAGAGAAGCGGTCCGATGGCGGCCAGGAACGAAGGCGTAGCCCACACGATCACGGCGATAATCTCGATGGAGGCGATCGCGGTGCGCACCATGCTCATCAGTGAGCGTGGAATTGCAGTGTCGAGGCCGTCGATGTCCTGTGAAGGATGCAGTGGTTAGGTGAGGCTCAACGGCACATGTGTGGAAAGTTTACTATCAGAATATCAAGGAAACGTCGATTTTCTGGTACAGCTTGGATAAAAATTTGCTTGGCTCAAAGATTTTTAGGATAAGATTAACTATACAAGGTTAGTCCAAGCATCCATCAGGCGGAACTGAACATCCGCGTTATACTCTAAACAACGCTCATAATGCACGAAAGAAGGCAAGCAAGAATAGTGTGAAGCATGAGTAAGCAAGCGGCAACGCTGGCATCTAAAATATAGACTTCTAGCGGCACGCTCGCTAGAAGCATCGCAGCGAGAAGCGGAGGCATGGTTAGAAGCACAAAGCCGACGTCACACAACATTCACGCATGGAGCAAGCAGATGCAGTGCACAACAAGGGAGATAGTCCAAGAAGTGAAACTAGAAACCGTTAGCAGAATGTAAACGGCGATGGTGGGCGCTATGACGCTCGCAAAGGCAGGCGTGACGATCATCGGTACGCACAGGATCGCGATTCCCTGCACGACGCACGAAACGAAGTTGATCACTGTGCCCGGAACTCTTGTGTCCATCATGTCAACGTCCTTCAAGGTTTTCACAGTTACAACATCTGTGCGAGATACAACACCAGCACAACAACTCCCAATCACGGAAAATACAAACCTGTCAGAAAGGTAAAAATTTTAAGTCTACTGAAAACCAGAAAATACTGCCAAAACTACATTGCTTTTGTTTGCAAAAATCCGAATTTTCATCGTGACACCTGAAATTCATTTACTTCGGAGCCACCTATCCGCTTCGTACCTTACTGAACCTATTCAAGATACGCCCCAGCGGCGTGACGTCGAAGAAGGACATTGTCGAGCGCAGCATATTCGAGAGCATGCCCTCGTGGAGGGTCGAGCTGGCCATTACCATGCCGAGGGCCATCACCACCGACGCAATCGTCACAAAGAGCGCTAAAGCAACGTTTACACACCGGATTAGACGTTCGATGACGTGCCTTGACCCATTCCGAGGCCCGTGTAAATGCCCAGGCGGACGTTGGTCTCGTAGGATCCTGTCCCGTTCGCTTGGATCTCCTTTGCGTGATCCGACCAGTCGGCTAGCCAGAGGTTGCTCCACACGCCAAGTGCGCTCGAGATGACGTAGATGAAGAAGAACGCGGTGGTAATGCCGTAGCCGATCGCCCGAATGTAGCTTAGATAGACGAGGAACTTCACCTTGCCGGTTTGGATGCCTTCCTAAATCGGATAATGAAGCTATGCTTTGCCACAACGGGTACCTTTTCGATCAACTTCGACTTTTCTGTGGTTCCATTCGCGACTGCTTTAGCAGGAACTACCGGTGCAACTGGGGTCTCTGCAGCCTTCGGCGTCTTTGTAGTGGGAGTGGTAGGCGCTGGCCCATCTCGAGCCGTTTCGAACTTCTCCTTTGAAGCGTCATCATCGTCGTCGAGGGAGCCCACGGCGGAGTCCGTCGCTTTCTGTGAGATCTGGCGTCGAAGACGTTCGCACTTGGCGGGATCGGCCTTCTCGAGGTCCGCCAGGACTTCCTTCACTTCCTCGGCTAAAAATACATCTCAGTGGGATCTGCGGAAATTTTTAATTAGCTCATTGGATGCTACGTTGGATATATGACGTAATTAATGGACTGCCTGCTTGCGCATTGTGCATGCGATGCCCATTAAGCGACTAGTTGGAAGCTTGCAATTGTTCCTTTTCCGGGTTCATAGGGGACATTAGGTCCGTGGCAGGTTTCACGCCGTTGTTTACTTGTAAGGTGAATCTTCGTTCTGGACCTTTGTACTCGAAAAGCTAGATACTATGCGCAATTGAAGGCCATCATTTGCGACGTTTAGTTGTACTGTTAAGCATCATGTTAAAAACTGATGTAGGTATTCGCCATCAGTGGTTAGTGCTTGTGCGCAGCTCTTTTTGGATTTATACTTTTCACAAATCGGTAGGCTATGTTATTCAACCAATTTGCTTACAAACGAATCAGTTAAATGCTAAGGAAATCTACAAAGGTGGAAGCAGCATTCAGGGGTATACTATAAAACGCGGCCCACGGTCCTGCTATAGCCTTCTAGCGGTTCCTAATGAAGCAGGCGTGGACAGCCCTTTGCCGCTAACACTGAGGTAAGTTAATCCCTTCTTAACGAGGCCGTTAGCGCTGCGCTGCTCTGGAAGAGCTGGGCCTGTGAAAAATAAAGCCGCGTCAGGTTCAGATATTTCTCGTCGTCTTCTTATTTCTCGTTTGAGCTTACCATCCTCTCCAAAGCTGACCGAGCGCCCGCGGTTCCGAGTCTCTTCGATAAGGAACTCTTCGATGATGTCCGCGAACTCTCCCGAGTTCGCCATCAGCTGGTCATAGGTGCCGCTTTCCGATACTTGGCCATCTAAAGGCGTCACTCGAATGTCCACATTTTCGTTAGCTGCTACCTTTAATGACGAGGATCTGATCGCAGCGGCTCAGGAACGCCAGTCCGTGGGTGACAAACACGCGCGTCTTGTCCTTCAGAATGCCCTGCTTGGAGTCTAAAGCAACAAGCCGATTCGAGGGATTCGTGGCGCTGTTTACCTACCAATGACATTCTCGAAAATGAATTTGCCCACGTGCGCGTCCACCGCCGATAACGGGTCGTCCAGCAGATAGATGTCGCTTTCGGCGTAGATTGCCCGTGCCAGGCTCACTCGCTGCTTCTGTCCTCCGCTCAGGTTTATTCCCTAAATCGGTACTTAGTCTGTTGCGATAAGGCGTACACAAGAAAGAGAATGCTCAAAAGTGGGAAGGCATTTATGCATTTGGGCTATAACAACTGTTATACGTGATACGCTACCAAAATTAACCCTTTGGCAAGTTTTCTAGCACACCCCGACTTTATGACACTGAGATCCTATCAAGTGCAGTTGTCTTAGCGTCACGTGTTTTATTCCTCTTTCTTCGCATACCCAGAGATCGGCGTCCTGATCTTCCCTGAAATGGATCTAACAGGTCCTCCAGTTACAAGTAGGTATTTCTTTCTTCGCTCATGCAGTCTTTGATGCCGATTTCATGCCATTTTAGTTTGTTTAATCGCTCGACTTACGTAAGTTTCTTGAAACAAATTAGATCTCTTAGTCGCCTAACACCACTGCTTGCGCATTCAGGCGCCATTAATTTGCTAAGTTCGCGCATCTCGCTGCCGCCAATTTGCATGGGGAAGTAGCGAGCGTCTCGAAATGCGTCAACGATCCTCCTCGAAGCATTAACGACAATTATCGCGCTGCGCGATGGGGGTGGCACGGAGGGAGTCGCTTTAAAAAGCCGCAGACTTTCGTTCGGGATTCAGTTGAATGATGCCGGCGCGTCCTAGGCTGTGGAACTTAAGCTTGCGTTTAGAGATACTATTGATGCTTGCTGTTTCAGAATGTCTCGCTGCGGTATCGCGAAGCTGCTGCCTGCCTGGCTCCTTCTCTTCTCGGTGGTACTATCCCTGGGCGTGGCGGTCCCCATCGCAGATACCCAGCGGGTAAGCTTTAAAATGTGCTGCACTCATCCAACTCGAGACCAAGCACACGTGCATTCTGAATTTTAAGTCGCCAATGATACTAACTTACGCTTGCAACATACTTTGAACAAGCTCGAATCGTCCACAAGCCCATACTTTCAGTTCGCTAAGCGCGCCATCAACCCATTCATGGACACAATCGGGAAGCGCGCGATCAACCCGTTCGTGGACTCCTTCGGCAAGCGATCCGACGACAAGCGCTCCGTCTCCACGTGGGTCTACCGGATGCTCGAGAACTACCCGTACAAGCAGCGACAGATGAGCCTTCGGTCGTCGGATCCAGTCGTGCCAGACGGCAGCTGGTGAATGCGGAAGCACGCTCGCTCGGGTTCACTATTTGTCGTTTACGTGCACATAGCTATTTTTAACCTTGTCGTGGGAAGAATAACAATAAATGCCGCCTCGCCACAGACTGCCTAGTAGTTCGGTTGGTAAGGGATGGTAGCCTGTTCGATAGGGTCGCTCAATGCGCATAAACACATTCGCATGTTTTCTGAAGCAGGTGACGAAGAAGGTCATAGTCGTTATATCAGGTTTGAACTGTTTTGGTCAGTTTCTAGCCAATTCTGGAAGGCCGTTTCCCTACATACTAGGACGCTTAGCAGTACCTTCTCTCCAATCTCCGTCTCGTCGCCAGCAGGTAGCGCTAGCAGGTCGGACGTTAACGAGCAGGCGTCAATAACCTGCTGGTAGAGGTTCGGGTTGAAACCACGGCTGAACAGGATGTTCGCCTTCAGGGTCAAGTTCTGGATCCAAGCTTGCTGCGGCACGTAGGCAACTCGTCCCTGCACGTTGACGGCACCTGCACGACGGTGCATTTCACCTAAAAATCAAGATGTGACGTATACGGAGGGATCGAATCTTACTGAGAATTGCCGAAAGTAGGCTGCTCTTGCCGGAGCCAATTCGGCCGACAATTGCGACGAGTGACCCTTTCGGGATCTGTACGTTGATATCCTTCAGGATGAGCTCAGCGTCGTGGTCCCAGGAGAACGAGCCGTGACGGATGGAGATCGCTGTATCTGAAAAAGCAAATGACATGTACAATAGAGCTCAAGGGTCAGCTACCTTTTGGCACCGCACCGTCCAGCGCTGGCGTCTCGATCTCCTCCTCGTCGAGGAACGCCTTCAGTCGCTTATTGCTCACGGAACACTGAATAGCCTGGCTGAAGATCATCGCGAACACGGCCAACGGGAACCGAAGGATGTTGAAGAGTGATAGCGCGACGAAGGTGACCTCCGGAGTGAGCACGTTGTTCACCGGGTCGATGGTGACGTAGAGGCCGAACGTCAGCACGGCAACCAGGAACGGTGCGCATGACCAGGAGAGGGCGGTGGCAGCGTTCAGGAATGCGAGTTTGCGAAGAACCACCAGCTCCTTCTTGCGCACCTCGAGCACCTAAATCGAGAGAGCCTTCGCATGATTCTGAATTTCTACTGGACTTTATCTGAGAGAATGAAAATGCCACACGTAAAGCTCTTTGCAGTAGAAGTAGGGTTATGTCATGAACTGGTATCCAAGTTACTTGCGTCAACCTTCGGCGTGTTTATCCGAAGCGGGCACATTCTTCCGGCAGTCGTTTTGGGTACTGCGTACTGTTGCTAACGAGAGTTTTTGTCCTAGTTTGCCAATAGTGTGTAGAGCGTTTCTTGAATAACGGTACTCTATCATTTTGCGGCTTGCATCATGTTATGCCACAAAGGGGTACAAATGCTTGTTCGTAACCTGGCGAAAACCAGTAGTTTAGACACTTCCGAAGCTCAAGCCACAACAATGCAGAATATCGTACCGCTTTCTGCATACTCTCCTCCCAGGCGTAGAGCTTGAGCACCTTCATTCCGTTCAGTATCTCCGACATCATCTTCACGCGTTCGTCCTTGTACTTCATCTGCTCCACCTGAAACATGACCATTCACACCGTTCGCCAACAACGGTTCGCGCGTACCTGGTAATTCCTCATCTTCACCGACAACCACGAGTTGACGGGCACTAGCGCGATGAGAATGAACAGTCCCGCGACGACTGCCACTCCAAGCAAGCGATAGAGGAAGTAGATGGAGAGCGAGACCTGCAGCGGCGCAGACCAGAAGAGCATGATGAAGGTGGTGATGTCCTGGAGGCGCTGGATGTCCACCGACATCAGGTTCACGATCTCGCCCACCGTTCGGTTCTTGCGCGCTGAGTTCGACAACAGAAGGGCCTACAAGTTTGCGTTAGAACTGCTGTGATTAGGCAGTAGTTACCTTCCTGTAGACGGCCGATGTAAGCACCGAGCGAATGTTCATCCCGAGCCGGAACATGTTGTGGAAGTACTGGTGGAGGATCTAAAATCTTGCGTGAATAATGAATGACGACGATGCTAATGTACCGTAAATGCTGATTTGTTCCTGTTCTCAGATCGGGTTAAGCCTATACCCGTATATAGGACCGTCAGAAGCAGACAAGGTCTATTGCCAGATTTTGTCAAATGAGTACAAGGTGAAGTTGAGAAACGCTTGAAGAAGAAGCAGGATGAGGTACCTAGGAACGCTAGGTCTTGCAAGACAGGAAAACATGTTGCCGACGGAGGCTGCCTAGAGACTGAATGAACAGTGGTAAGTAAGCATGTTGCGAATCAGAAAAACATGGTGCCGGAGGTTAGCGTGTAGTATAAACTGCATAAACTGGTGTTAAGCGTTCAGTTACTCTTGTCCGACCGGTCAAGAGGAGTCAGTTCGACGCGACTACAAACGAGGCGAACAACTAGGTGGGTTATTCGTTAGTCGGTTAGCGAAGGAGTTACCAAGTAAAGGAAACCCCAGTCCTTCATTTTTCGCTTGTTGTGTAGTCGGATTAAGCAAGTTACGGATTTAGGAAAGAATATCGTCGACTCGGTTAAAGCTCGTTTACTGCTTACCATCGACTGCAAGAGTGCGATGGTGAACATAAGCAACGATATCGAGACGCCGATCCACATGGGCTGCGAGCGGTCCTCGATGAAGTTTATCAACATCCTAAGCAGCTGGGGCGAGACGAACTGCAGCAAGTCGAAGACGAATTTGTACAAGGCGCCTGCCAAGAACGGCCACTTAAACGTCTGCGCTAGCGGCCAAAGAAGAGACGGGTGGTCCTTCTTCTCTTCCGCTTTGGTGTGCCGCTCGGTTTCCTGAATGCAGAAGGCGAGGATACCAACCAATGCACAGTCAGCCTTACGTCCAGGAGCAAAGTTTCAGGCGATCCATTGGCCGTCAGCGATGTGTTCTTGTTCTGCTTCGCAGTCGGTTGCGCACGGCGCTTCGCGTGGAACTCTGAAATAGGCGCAGTCAAGCAGGAGAACCTTTGGCTGGCCACAACTCACTACTTTGTTATTTCATTACGTAGGCATTTGTTATGGAGACCTCTCTGAGTACCTATACATATGAACGAATCATACCCCAGTAACTTGACTGTAGGCAGTCAGAGAATTCGGAGTTTCGCTTTGTAAGTTAGACTATGGTGATCTACTGGCAGTAAAACGATTGAAGCAACCAGTCGCCCGTCCTCTTAACTTGGCTCACAAAGAGGCAAACTTAAAGAGCTAACGTTACAACTTTCACCAGACCTAGTTCCGGCAATGGAGTACATGCTCCTTTCTCTCACTTCGCCATTATCTCACCACAGCTACCAACTCTTTTCGTAGGATTGTATTCACCGTTGTATTCGCTACAGGTGCCCGATTTCCCGCACTGTTATGAAGCTAGCTATAGGAAAGGCGCTGGTACGTACTTCCTGCATGCTTGTCCCACACACGCTCCCACTTGTCCACCAAATGCTTGGAGCGATCGCGCCCATTCAGCTCCCACAGGTCATCCATCTCAAGCGCTCGTCGGTTGCCGAGGATCGCCATCGACGTAAACCAGTGGAAGGTGATCTGGTTGAGGAAGGACGTCATCAACTCGGGGCACGCCTTTTTCTGCAAGGTTTCATTAAGTAATGTTGTGCGACCTTAAAGACGACATACGTCCACGCGGTGGTATCGCGGAACATCGGCGAAGCAGGAGAGTAGGAAGTTGAGCACGACGACCGGATAATAGGTCATGTAGAGCCATAGTTCCAGGCTATCGAAGCGATCCGCCTAGAAAGGAACAAGACGTCGTTCCTCACAAGATTCTTGTAGCCCGATCTAGATCGGCATCATCCTCACCTCGTCATCAAGCAATGCATGGAGCTTGTACCGGAACTCCGGCAACCCGCACACCGCCAACAGCAACCAGAAGTTGAAGAGGACTCCGGAGGTGATAACGCCCCGATTACGGCACGCCACCGTCAGCACCAGCGTGATGGCCAGGGTCAGATAAAGGAGCCCGGAGAAGGAGACTCTCTGCAGCGAATATTCCCCGGTGTCGTCGCGCAGCCATTGGTAGAACAAGTAGAAGAACAATAGGCCCGAGTTGCACAGCAGGAACACGCAGTTGATCTGAATTACAAGTTTTTACACAAATAGTCCCAAACTGTAGTACGCCCAAGGGCAAGAAATGCGACAAATTCCAGGTCATATTTGATAACTTTTCAACACTCATGCGTTCAACCTAATTCACCGGCTTACAATTCTCAAGGTCGCCGGAGTGCACGGTTTCAACCGGCCGTTATCACTTTTGTAGAGCGCGTAGAGCACAATGGGCAGGAAGAGAAGCAGGAAAGTGCATGGAATCAGCACGAGCAGCGTGTGTTGTACGCATTCGTCCACGTGCGGCACCACCAGTGAGGACGTCGCGTTCAACGCGTCCTTTGTGTCCAGCACCTAAAGCACACTTTTGTAAAAGTCGCAAAATCTTGTTATAGTTGCGTACCTTCACCGGATCCCCGCAGAGGTAGTCGAGAATATGCATTATGTCGATCAGTGTTTGGCAACTATGAGACTAGTGAAGCTCCAATGCGACCAATCACATTATTGTGCACTTGGAAGTGGGATCTGAAAGCCGAAGCATTACGTTTCGTTTATCGAAACACACGCGATTAGAGGTATACAAATCGCGATGGCAAACAATTCCTGAGCAGAACGATACGACTAAATACGGTCTGGCGTCCACTCCTTTGGAGTTTCGTAAGTGTCCACGTTTTTGCAGGAGATGCACCTATTTAAAGACACACACGCAGGTATTAAGCCGACCGACGCATTTCCACCTGGCCGCACTCTCGAGGACGCCGACGTCGGCTGTCGCGAGCTCTGTTTGCTTTTTGCCGTCTCACCCGCGTCGCGCTGACTGCTGCGAGGTGCAGCAAAGTTTTACCTATCCGCAAGGTACTTAAAGTTTGCAAGGCGGCATTGATTCCGCATAAGCGGATGCATATTTGGAAGACTAGGGTAAGGCGGGAACTCGTAGAATAAGAGATGAAGCGAGATCCGCAAGGTTCGCTCAATCTGACTGCATGGGAAGAGTGTCTCTTAGAATAAGCGAATAGGCTGCGTTTGCTAATGCGAAAGTTTCTCAGCGAAGCTAGAGAGCTGCCGTAGAAGTGCTATTTCTGAGTGCTCGACGGCATTTTATTCCAATAACACTCTTTCAACTTTTCCCAGGAAAGACTTGCAATGAATGTGATGCACGTCACGAGGAACATAGCAGAAATTTGCCTGCAAGTACGCTGCTTTTGTTGGGGAACATAGAAGCAGTGTGTACCTCCGCAACCGCGCACTCTCCCACTGATAAGGACAGACAGTTTCTGCGGCTTCGCGTATCGCACGATGCAACAGTGACGTAAAATTAGAGGCATTAACGAACGCCGTGATTAGTTGCGCTGATTAAAATTCCAGGTACATTGAGATGAGCGTTGCTTTTTGCAAATTAGGGTATTTGGTTGATTGGATTAGACGAGCCTCAGCGGACCCGCTAGAGCGCCAGAGCTTACGCGTCGGGACCCGACGGGTGTAGTATGAAGGTCGCCTCCGCTAAGGCTAAAGTTTCTGATGGCACTGCAAACAATTATAAGAAAGAAGATAATTTTCGGACACTTAATACTCGCATGCGATAAAAACAAAGAACACTACGGGAAAACGATTCTATGATCTTCGTGCCAAACACGCTATCAAAAGCATGCATCGCAAAACATGCAGATATGCAGCAGCGGTTGGAACGACATAAAGGTCAGCAGTACCAATGCAAGTAAAGTTCATCACAGGTGCAAAATGGGGCTTTAGCTGCTCTATGTTTTAGCTGTACACGGGTGAGAAGAACTTATATGCAGAGCTGTGAACCCCAGAATGAAAAAGCCAGACGGCACAGAAGCGCTGACGAGACTGGGTCATCGAAGGACCACTTTGGCATATGCAGGCTTCAGTAGGCTTCGATTCCCTCGTAATTCTGACATCGTGTGTTCGAAAATTTATGTGAACGTTACTCGCCTCTAGAGCTTCTCTGGGTACTGTGGAAGTAAGGTACCCTAAAAAGGATATCAGCCCAATATACAGAAGATTCGTGAGAAGCAGCAAAACTGTGAATCTGTAGTCGGCAAACATAGTCCATTCATTCCGCGCGATATATCCCGAACGCATCAAACTACAAGATTTCTTTGAGTAAACAATCGAAAGCCGATGAAGCCGCTCGAGACGGAACAGCGCACTCGCCATTCTGTTATGCTGTTTTGGGCATAACGTAGGGTTTTTTAGAGGAGCAAAGCAGGCCAGCGTAAGACTCTCTAGTGTTGAAAGAACGTGCATGTTAAGCGAATAGCCTTCGACAACGGGCAGGTGGTGATTATGTCCTTTAAGCTACGGCTAAGTTGGACATTCTTGTAGTTTCTAGTCCGTGCCCAGTCCACTCGGCTGTCGCAGGCCGCAATTGCTGGAATCCACGAGTGCCAGAATGACTAAGATTCACTGTCACTGAAAGTGTTGTCATCCAAGAAAATTAGCAGGTTATCTTTGTTCTTGATCAAGTTGATTTTTCTTGGTCAAGTGTCCAAGGCCGCGCAGCGGTTTTCATGACAACGGATGACAATTTCACGTAGCGTAGAAGACCTATATGGGTGCTAGGCAACTACATGGCGTAATGGCACGTCGCTTAATGCGCTTAATAACGCGTCTCCTGTATGTGAACGTGGGTAAGTAAGAAACGCATGACGCTTAGCGACAAACAGGAACATACACACCGTTGCTGGGATAGCAATGATTGGAATGCCGCGAGTCGGTTCGAAGGTCAGCGGGCAAGAGAAGGTGGATGTCACGAAAGTGGGCGTAGTGACAACCGAAGAGAGGTCCGCTTAGGATGAGGGAACAAAAAACGCGGGATTTCCAGTAGAGTTGCTTTTGTGTAATCGTCCTACCTTACAGACCTATGACTAGGCAGGGAAGCAAGGGACGTTAAGCATAGACTTTTACATGCTCTAACGCTTGTCGGGCAAGCTCCGGCAAAGCAGGGCATGCAGTAGACAGCGTCCGCTCACTAAATGTACGAACGAACGAGCGTGCGTTTCAGACCGGGTTCCATGGCCATGGGCATCCCTTTGGTTACGCGATCTTGCTACTTGTTGAACCTTTTTTGGGAAAATCTGTCAGTAAGCGTCGGGCGTTAAACAACCTTAACTGATGCGACCATTGCCTCCATACACATAAACATCATTAATAACAACCTCGTGCACGCACTGCATAAAGAACGTCCTGTTGCGGACTTCCCGTTCACATCGCATCATCTTTTTCTCCACGTGCACGTTGCCCAGCTGAATCAAACCCGACCGGAGGAAAAGAGTTTTCTCATGCTCTCGGCTGGACAGGTATGCGTGGGCCATGGCCAAACCTTCCTCTCAGGTCGCCCAGTGGCCGGCCGCACCCATCCGAACACCCGTGCCCGACAGATGGGCGCCGACCTTCGCCGTAGATCCGATTTCTAATGCGTCATTAGACATAGTTTTTATTCCGCAACACAAAATTCCCACTGGAGAAAACACACGCAGGTTAAAGGCAGGCCGTCTTCAGTGCCTCCGCATAGCGATGGTTTAGACCATCACGTCGCTCTTCGACGACGAGGCGAGGGAAAAACTGGTGCGCCCGGTTTGCGGGTCCCTGTCGGCGTGCTCGCGCACGAATTCATTCCGACTGTAGTTGGGCGAGTTGTACGACGAGTCCACGTAGGAATGATTTTGGAAAGACAGCGCTGAGAGTTCTGGGCTAAAACGTCTGAACTGAGATGTGACCAAGAGTAACGAGATTTGGCAGGGTCATCTCCTAAGCCGTCCTCCTTATTGACTGCAATATGCTTACCTCACGAGGCGTACTCGCTCGTACTCCATTGAAGTGGGGCCGTCGAGGTTCTGAAACATCGTTCGTTAGTCGCAGTGGCGTGGTTAGTCGTCGGGAAAAGTTGAATGAACTTAAGAAACTGTTTGACACTAATGGGCGCATACCGCTCTAAGCCAAGACGTATAGGTTCCCCGGAAGCGCAAAGCTAGTATGGGAGCCTACGCTTGCCCGGTTGTACACAGTGTGCCTATGGCTACTGCATAGAAAGGATATGGTCTGTCAGCCATTGCTATACCCGTTCGGAAGCTGAATAGCGCCTTGTTCCAGGCACGTCACGAGTCCCTAGTGGTATGTTGTTGATCATGCCGTTCTCAGTGAAAAACAAGGTTTTTGCAAAGAAAGTCACGTTGTTTGACTCGTTTTCGCAAGAGTTCCAAGTGCGGCACGTGACATACTTTGAGAAGAAGCTTCCAGTATATGTCCTTGATTTTCTTGCGCGCCTTTACGGCTACCTCGGGAATTGTCGCAAGCAAACGGCTAACGCATTACCCGTCTATTTCTAAGTGCATTTTCAATCTGTTTTCCTCCTATTTGTCGTTCCGTACTTGCAGGCAGCTTTCAGACGCTTACCATACTTTCGTCCATGAACGTCCCATAGGACGCCGTCGCTGGATGCTTAGATCGGAAGAGGGTTCTCGGAGACAATGACTTAATCCGATTGCGGACGCGTTGAGCGAAATTCGCATTCAAGTCCTTTGGCGACCCTTTCGAATTGTTATCGTTCCTCGCGGAGGCCAACGACTGCGACAGGCTTTCGTCGATAGGCTCCAGCGACGGAAAGGCTTTTGCAGAAACCAGCGAGTGCGATCGTGAACGATAGTTGGACGGTAGAGTGAAGTCGCTCCAACGGCGCATGGAGCGTCGAGAGATGCGTCCGTCGGGACGGATCTCGGTTGGTGGTTCAGTTAAGTAGTCATCGGCTAAAAGGATTAATAGGCTTTTGCGACCATAAATTACGATAATTTCAGCAGGGATGAGGACTGTTGAGTGTCCGGGGGAAACATTGGTGTTATACGTCGCCCAGGACGACCAGAGGCTTCTAGGAGGGACGCAAGGGCAAAGGTATGGAAAGCCTATCTTCAGTCATTCTGACGCAACGATAAGCCATGGTCTTCCCCGTATTGTGCTTGGATTTCTGACCGAAGATCCAAGCAAGTTTGACATTGCATGGCATGACATAATGGACTTATGCGGGCTTGGACAAACCTTGCTATCATATAGAGGGCCATGTACGCAGAGTAAACCATGGTGTCCGTGCATCAGACGTACCATGATAATCTTCGTAGAAGCTTGACAACGAGAACTCCCTTCCAGTTCCGTTGGTGCTCATCGTGTACCGCGAGAAGTTGGCACTCGGCTCAGCCAGCGGTCTACAGAATGAGTAGGCGTCATTTAGTATCCAGCAAGCTGTGTACCTTTTGTTATTGCTGGCCAGACTGCTGTTCGTATCCCTTCGGTACTTGGCATCCCGGATCTTGAACACCAACACTTCTTCGCCGTCGTTGCTCGACGCGCGGCGTAGCTTGGCCTTGCAGAACGGTGAAGTAATCTCGGGAAGCGTGATGCCTGAACCATAAAAGTAATCAGGCACAGTGCGACGGTGGGCTGCGTACGTCGGCATGGCGACTCCGCGAACTTCACGGTCATGCTTGGATTCTTGCATACGACTGCCTCCGCAGTGACGCTCAGTAGGTTGAGCACTTCGGCGTCGAGCTAAAGGGATTAGTGACGTGAAGGCGGTATAATGGTGCTTTGGAAGCATTCAGGTCATGGAGAGGTTATTCCCATGCGTACTCGGCACAGCTCTTACTGTCCCGGCTAACAGCGTGAAGCAGCATGGTTCATGCGGAGAGGAGAGGCAAAGCATGCATCGGCAGAAGAAGTAGATGTCTCTTTTGGTTTAACTCACCTCGAAGTCGATTTCCCGATAAATCCCGACGTATGCGCAAAGCCGTGTGTCCAGGTTGTGTATGAGGTTCAAGGACGGTGTAAGGTGTAACTGAAATCATCAATGACACCGATGCACCGATTCAAACATACCATTAGACGGTTGACTTGAATGAGCAGGACGAACTGGAATTGACACGTATGACTGATCTCGCGGAAGAATCCCAGCCTGCGGAAGGTGCACGGCGCTGGTAGAGAAGAACAAAGTAGGCGAACGCCCGACCAGTACTGCCAATTGGCAGCGAAGCGCATGCTATGCGTCTCCTCGACGGTCTTAAAGCCCAGGACGATGTAGCCTAAGCGAACGCTTATAAAAGGACGTGGGAGGGAGCTAGTGTACCGATGTGTGCACGAGCACCTTCGTCGGTGTCCGAAGTGCCTGAAACTTAAGAAAGCATGCATCAAATGCATTTACCGAAGACTTACTCGAGTCGTCCGAAAGCGCATCGTCGTATGCGCTGACTGAGTGCATCTCCTGGTAGAGGCCTTTCTCGAAATTCGAACGGTTGCTGATCAGATACGAGTTACTTCGACGGAACTCTGCACACGCCTGTTCGGGGGACTTCTTGGCCGACACGAACGAGAGATCGACGTAGCGATGGTCGGCTAAAGGCGTCGGCTGTTATCTACTGTCATTCTGCTCTAACAGAATCATTCTGCTTGCAGTCGGTTTTTCGGCTAACCTTCTCGTTCGACGCATTTCAGGCGCTTCATGTGCATCGTGCAGCAACCGTCGAAGTTGCTGCATATGTCTGTACCGCAGACGAACGGAGTCTGCTCCCTGAAAGGCTACGCTACTCCTAGCGGCCCACCACGCTTGCTTACCAGTTGGACGACGACGGTCCGATGACGAAACCATTGTGCGGGTTCTTCGTAAGCGTAACGATAAGAAAGCGACGGTGGCTCTTCTAAAGGGTCTGTGCTGTGTCGAATCCCGATGACCACGGTCAGCACTAGGTTTCCTACGAACAAGCATCACCCTCTTACGTGAGGCCCTAGTTCAGCATAGTCTTTTCACAGTTTTTCAACGGCACTACTTTTCAACCATTGGATCGCCACTGTTTTGTACGATTGCATACGACAGACGTCGTTTGTACAACCTTTGGGTTCTATTTGTACATGCCCCCGTCAGCCACCAGTCCCTATCCATTGTGCGGGTTCGCAGCCATGCAATCGGCCGTGCCGTGGTGGCCCTTCCCGTGCCGTCACGGCACGGCATGCGTCGCCATCTCTACTAGCAGATGAGTGAACTGCGTCGCCATCTCTACTAACGTCAATGGCTTTCCCGTTGTTGGTCCAAAGAAACCCGTGTCGTGCTCCAACGAAAACTGGACTTACTTTTGGCGTTAGACATGCGGAGTCCATTCTCGAGCGACTTTTCAAAGCACTTTGTCCTTCGGTGTAACTTCAGTCGGTGGAGGCCAACAACAACAGAGCGTGACCCAAATCGAGTTACTTCAGGTTCGACGGAGCCGGAACGTGACGGCCGGTTGGCACGGATTACTTACTAACTCACTGCCCTTCCTGGCCGCCTCGGGGATGGCATCAACGAATGGCTTTCTTCCAGCCGTTCCGTTTCAAGCATCGGTTTCGTCCGACGCGCCCCGCCCGCCTCCCACACCCATAAAGTTTTGGCGGGGCAGATGGGTGGAAGAAACAAAACAATTTTATTGCCATCTCAGCCGGATGTCATCCCGCGGGGAGCAACTTTTCGGGAACTCGGCGAAGGAGTCCGAGAAGGAGCTCAGAAGCGTGACATGCTTCGACGGCGACGACTCCCACAACCGTAAATGGCACCGCGAAGACAAATAATTCTGGTCGATTATCGACGACGGGCGGCTGCACACCATTCTGGGATGATGTTATCTTAATCGAAAAAATGACTAAGGATGCGAGGGTGGCGAGGACGTTACGAAAGGAACTCTTCCGTTACGCTGCTATAGCAAGTTAATACAGGAAGGACGTAGGTGTTGACAGCAATGCCATCGCTCGACATCTTGAGAGATATAAATCAAGTCATCCTCAGGTTGCTGCTCATCTTGTTCTTAGTAACGCGCTTGTACATGCTCCGTTCTGCTAGCTCGCCTAAGTCAGTCTCCTTTAATGAATGTAGTTTAACGACACAAATGTTCATTGAATGTGAATGCAACGCAATACAGTGTAGTGCGACCAGGCTTAGGGCTTCGGCTGGTACCGTCCGGGCTGTCATGGAAATCCACCATTTAATGAGCTGGGTTGTACCGAGCTCCAACAACTTCAGGATGCGAAGACCTCAGTTAGGCCTTCTGCTGGAATTGCGTGTAGAATGCCAGCTGCTCTTGTTTCTAAGCCTAAGCCTAGGGCTGAAGCCAGCATAAACTTCACCAACTTAACGTAGAAAGATTTTGAGAACACCACGCTCTAGGCACGTTGTTGGACCCAACTTTAGGGTTATAAATCGTGTTCGGATGGATCGTTAGCGTGCCGCACAATTAATCCTCGACCACGGACTATTTTTTTGTTGTTCGTCGCAGATGAGTCATTGATTTGCGAAAATCGTTTCCCCATTCGCATGCCGTCACCTGCGTGTGCGAACAGTTGCTGTCGGCAGAAACCAGTGATTTCTGCGTTCCCAAGAGAGCCAATCTCGCCGGCTAGTTCGCTTGGGAGGTCGCGTCGCATATCAGCCGCTCTGTGGCCTTTGTCACTCCATTTCCCAACCCGCATATCCGCGTATTTCTTTTCTTGGCCAACTCCGTCATGTTTGCGTTGCTTAAATACGCGTCGTTTACTCATAAAGCAGGCTAACTTTTATGTTCATTTAGCCACCGATTTGACGCAATGTTCTCGTCACTACGCATGATTCTCGCTTTTGCTCTTCTGGAATCAGCATCAGGTACGTGCAATTCTTCGCAAATATTTTCCGAATGACTGAGTGTCAGTCACTTAGACAAAAAGGGACGATGCAGACCTTTCGTGAATGTTCTCTTGACAAGCCTTTATCGAACAAATATCGACTTGAAACGGTTATTTCCTCATAGCAAAAGAAAACTAGGCAAGAGCTGTAGGCCACATGAATATCGTTAAACACGCCAAGATTGTGCAAACTGAGCACGGAATCAAGTACCGCAACTTTAAGCGCAGGCAAGAACTTCTTTAGGCTACATGTTCAAGTGCCTCGACGGCTGCGAATGCGACACGGACGACGAGCTCATTCACTGCCACAACAACCCGGAGCGGGAGCGTTTCCAGATGCCCGACAAGCGTCTGCGCGGCTTCACCATCATCGGCATGACGCAGAACAACATCAAAGTGCTGCCGAGCGAGGACCTCCTTCTCGACAAGTTCCCCGACCTCAAGGTGAATCACCCAACCCAGCTTGAAAGATAAAATAACAAATGTGATGCTCAGGCCATCGACATCGAGGGCAACGCGCAGTTCGACTGCTCCACGCTGCCGCAGTACCGGCGCGTTAAGGTGATGAGCGACTGCGACCGTGACTCGACGCAGGAAGTCCTGTTCGTACCCACTACCGGGGAGCCAACAGAGGTAAGCTCGTCAGTCCATCTTTTCTTGGGCAGCTTGGATATCCAGTAAAGTCAATGTTTGCAAGGAGTTCTTTATCTCTCATGTCTTCTCTCAATTAACGAGACCGTTTCCAGGAATGCGACTTCAAGTGCCAGGCGGACCGCCACTACAAGTCGCTGCACGAGTACGTCCTGAAGCTGTGGGAGCTGATCAAGGCCAAGTGGGGCGACGTCCAGCAGAACGAGATCGTCAAGGAGGTCACGGGCTTCTTCAACGACGTTTACCAGAAGGTCAAGCAGCTGGAATACGTCTAAGCAGAGGGCACTTCTTTCTTCATTCACTCACCACCTAACACGCTCTACTTTCAAGCTTTACCTTATTGCCAGTTGTCCGTTGAATACCATTTATTTACTCTCATCACTTTTGTGTACAGTTTTTTCGGCACATTTCAGAAATTAAAGCCAATATTTGCTGGTACGCAGCGGCAAGTGATACTGTTTATGCAAACTTGCAAGTTGGGTTCTAATAGCCAGTTGTTTGTGCCGTTGAATCATTCAAACTTGCCAAATTTTAATCGCACGACTTTCCCGTGTTACTCAACGGTTAATCGATGGTATGCCACTGAAGAGTTCTGGCGAAGGTGGAATCAGGCGGCGATTAGAATGAGCTCATTATTTGTAAAGCTTTTTCGCACGTGTCCTCCTTATGTATCTCACAAGTCTTCGCCATCGCCTTGCAAAGGAATACGCGTACGTGCAGAAATAAATCGTGGTTTCAAACGCACATTTGAGGCGCGAAGAAATTGCTACAGACACTCTGTCAGACGTAACCGCCAGGCGTGTAGGCCTGCATTACTGCGAAAGGATAGTGCTCTGTTTCTGGAGTCAGGCACAAAACTCCGACGCCTACTCTCGGAACAACTTCCCACTGAGCTCGTCAAAGTAGCACTCCGGCTGCGGCGTTGTCGGGCAGCACCAATCCGTGACGATTGTATATAGCGCCCAATTGCGCTATTTCCTACGCTGTCCACACTTGCAATCCATCTAGTTTTCACAGGCCATGAACCAAGCCAATGTCAGCTTGGCGTCGAGTCGGGGACTTACTATCAATGAAGACTTCAGACTACTTTGCGTGTTATTTAAAAAGCCAGTAGTCCGGTTAGAAATTCGATTTTATGCTCGCTAGTGGTGCGAGATGTTAACGTGCATCGCGATTCCACCCATACATTCGGCAATGGTATTCCAACCAGCCAAGTGTTGGCATTTTAGGGTTCCTTAGAAACGACGCTATTTGATGACCAAAGCGATCTGATACGCTGCCAAAAGTCACACAAGCATTGTATTTCAACCAAAGAGCAAGCTCGATAACTGGGATAAAGGCATCGTATACATACAACAACATTAACAGGACCTGCGGAGCAAAGCGAATTAACAGGAGCGATAGTATGGCAGGTCATTCATCAACATCCTTGTTCCGGATGAAACGGTAGAGGTAGAAGGAGCAGCTGCAGCACTTTCGAGAGCGCACCGCGTTGCCGATGTACACGTTGAGCGTCTCCTTCCGCGACGTGTTTCTGAAGCTGTAGCGCTCGAGTTTCGACGGCTCGTAGAGGCCGCATGGCATGAGCTGGTCGGCGGTCTTCTCCGTCTTTTCGGCGAACTTGCAGCTGCGCGGCTTAAGATCAGCGTCGTGAAGTGCGTGCGTGATGCGCACGTGCACAGCGACCTCTTCGGCGATCTCAGCGGACGCATCCGCATCGAGAAATTTCTATAAGAGTATAATGATTTTTGCATGTAAGTTCCCAGGGCATACCTCAATGTATTCCTCAGTCCACCACGTGATGTCCTGCCCATCTATCATGGGGAAAACGGTCAATCCGTGAAGGTCGATCCGTGAACCGGTCGATCCGTGAAAATCCGGTCGATCCGTGAAAACCAATTTTTTACGTCGGTCGATCCGTGAAAAATTTTCACGGATCGACCTTCACGGATTGACCGTTACAGATCGCGACAAAAAGTTTTATGCATGAAGCTGATGCCTGGAATGTTTATCGCGACTCCTTGTAAACAAGGCTCCTTGGTATAACAAGACCTCAAATGAATCAAATCGCTTGACATCGAGATGTCATCGTCAAACTGTGAGTTGCTGTCCTGCGAAGCGTCATCGAGAACTTCAGGGTGGTTTTCCTAGTCAAATCCGTCCAGCAATTGACACGAACGCATTCGTAGTAGCCGACATTTCCGTCTTTGCCCACGTCATTTAGATGGTATCTGTAGCCATCGTAATGCAGAAAATGCGGACATTTAGGGTTCGCTACATGCGACTCGTTCATTTTGAATCGATACCCCACGGAGTAACGTGCTCAGCGCGTCTTGTTGTTTATAAGCAGCGCGCTGATTCATTCTATTGAGAAATAGTACATGCTCGCCGTCTGTCCTTTCGGACCTCAACTAACCGCGCATTTCCTTTCGCTTTGGTGCCCATTTGCACGGGTGTCAACAACCATGTAAACCTTGAAGAGGTCTGGCTTCCGCAGAATTGAGCTTGTTCTCACACCTGCCGCAGCCTTACAATACAAATTTTTGGACGCCCACCCTACGTGGCGAGGGATTAGCACTTTTTCCTCCAGTCACACTCTTTCAGGTTTACGGGGTTCCATACACGAGAGAGTGACGGTTCGTAGACAGCATAATTGGAGTTTACCAAGAACTTCACGGATCGACCGGTTCACGGATCGACCTTCACGGATCGACCGAATTTTTTTCACGGATCGACCTTCACGGATCGACCTTCACGGATCGACCTATAATCCTATCATGGCAAGGAATCCGCGGAGAGAACAGCCGTTGAAGAGAAAGTCCAGCGAAGCTTTGCTCAGGTGCACGCACTAAAGTGTCTGCTAGTAAGTCGTATACAACGTCATGACCTTGAGCCAAATACGGGTGGTATCCTTTGGAATCAGAATAAAAAGATGGATGACTCAAAACGCACCCATAAGTGGAAGTAGCGCAGCTTGGCCAGCGGATGCTGCACCAACGGGAGGTACTTCTCGTCGAGGTATGGCTCCAGCTCAGCCTCACGGATCATGCGCAAGGCGGTCGCTCCCAGCTTGCCGTAGACGAACGAGAGCAGATCCGACGGCAGGCAGACTAGTTCGTGAGAGCCGACCAGGATCTCCTCGAGCGCGAACATGGGCAAGGAGGCGGCGTGATTCTTCGCGAAGAGCAGGAAGTTCGAGCAGTCCGTGCAACGCACTTGGAGGACGCTGACGAACGCGTTGCGCAGGCGCCTCAGGACGTGCAGGTAGAACTGGTCCTTCTCGAGGGCCGGATCGGCCTTCCACTCGGTGTCATCGCCGAGCGTCACCGAGTACTGGTGCTTCAGGACGCGGTGGCATTCACTCTAAAGTCGATTGCTGTTAAGCTGACACTTTTTTGATACGAAACTTACGACGACAACTCTGCTGACATATCGCAACGCGAGGACATCGGAATACTTCTTGACGAGCTTGTTCTTCTTTCTCGACAATAGCTGGTATACATCGAGCGTGTCGCGAGCGGCGAACTGCAGCGCTTCGTATTCGAGTTCGGGTAGCAGCATATCTGAAGATTGCATCGGTACAATAAACCGAATGCATAGACCCAAAAAGGCGCGTAAGCGATGTAGTAGACTAATACGCGTGTTACTTAGCTAGGGACCGCCAGAACTTTGTACGATTCTGGTCGCAAAATTGCGTAAGGTTCCTTAATGCGTGCGTGGGCATACACTCCCAACAAGTGGACAACGCTGAACAAAGCTAGTGTCTACTCTTGTATGAACATGCTTTAGAGGTACGCCTAGGATGGAAAGCTTTAGCGTTTTTTGCCAAGAGCTAGACCTGCTTAAGTTGCTCAGGGGATGCTAAATTCACCGTTGTTTTTGTACTACCACTTAGGCAGACGATAGCGTGAGACGGTCTAACATCTGGAACAAACACTTTAAAGAAATGTAGGCCCTACTTTTTTGGTACTTTCTTGCGAGGGTTCAAACTAGTTGAGGCTTTGGACGCTACAATACAAAAGGATAAGTTTCGGTTGAGGACTTCCCACAAGTGCCCCGTGCGCCCACAGCTGAAAGAAAGGCTAGTTATTACGATAAAGGCCATTGACAACATACGTCGGTACGTGGCTTTAAACAAGCTGCGGTCAACAATTTCTATTCCGCGTAAGACCAACGGTTTATTCATGAACGTTTGGCGGAAGGTAAACAACAATCAAAACCTGATATTAACAACTAGACGCTCTAGAGACCAACAGATCTAAAGCGTTAAGCCTATAGCCGTAACGATGTGCGGCTTTGCGGGTTCCTCCCATAGGCCGACTTCTTCCGCTGGCGCCTCGGCGTCTTCATCCGCCTTCACGGTAGTGTCAGTTGGGGCAGATGGTGGTGGCGCTGGTGGTCTCCGCGAGTGGGTCTTCCGGGCCACTAGTCGCTCAACGCCGTCCTCGATGAGTGCGCTGAGCTCCTCCTGCATGATCCGGACCATATCGCGATCCGGAAACATGTCCTGAAAGATGAAAAATTCCCTTGGCAACCAGAGAACAGGTCTCACCTGGAACCGCAATCCAAGCCATTGGTAGGCGCTGAGCACTTCGTACGCATCCTCCAACTGCTTCAAGTCGGCGACCGCCCTGGCTGGCTCGAAGGGCCATCCGAGGATGGAGGCGAACCAGTCGTACGTGAGCGCCTGACCCGTAGAATACCTCCGTGCCATCTTGACGAAGGCCATCGAGCCAAAGGGGTTCGTTTCCGTGTTGAGCGGCACCATGCAGAAGGTGTAGCGGACCTAAATGAATGCGTCGTTAGGCATCCGATCAACTGCTACGGTTACCTCAAGGGTCAGCGGGACGTTCTCGATGAGCACCGCCAGCGAGCGGATCTGGTCGACGGCGCAGAGGAAGTAGGTGTCGCTGATGCTGCACACGGAGACGAAGATATCGAGCAGGTTCACAAATGAGGCGTTCGGCAGGTGCAGCGAGAAGGTCTGGATCTGCTCGAAGGTGGGCGCGATGCCGACCTTCTCGATGTCCTCGACGGGCTTACTGAACAGGTCGCGCAGCGTGCCCATATCCTCGTTGCGGAGCGTTAGTACCTGGAAATATCGATGGAACGTGGTGTGTCTACCAGGGTCGGGCTACTTCGGGTTAAGAACAAAAAAGATCTATGTAATTTCATGAACATTCTGCACACCTTTCCGTGTTCATATGCCGTTCCGGATCGCCCGGCTCGGCCGCCGATCTGCAGTGCGGAATACGTCGGTATCAATGCACCGTCTCTGGGTCTCACCAGAGAATCGAAGATTACCCTAAAAGAACGATGAATACGCACTCTCATAATCGCTGCATACCTCCTGATGTTTAAGTTGAGTCCCATACCGATGGCATCGGTAGCAACCATAACGTTTGTCGAATCGTTGGGGTCATTGAATTTGGCCGCTTGCATGAGCTTCGTGGCTGGCGGAAGGTCGCCGTAGATGACCGCACAGTTAATGCCCAGTTTCTCGAGCTGCCGTGTGATGCCGAGGATCCGCCGGCGCGAGAAGCACACAATAGCGTCGCCATCCTAAGAGTAAAGTGTTACGATTTGAACGGACAATGCAGGAGAACGGCAGCAGAGGAGCAAGTAATTAGACATCGGCATCTGTACCGTAGTACGGTCCGTAGCGTACTGGCACGGAGTACGGCACGGGTTCCGACCAGTACGGAGTACGGTACGGCTCCATTTGTCTCGATATTAAGCACTAGTGCGGGCCGTATCGAACCGTACTCCGTACCATACTGGTGCGGTACTGAGTAGGGTACGGATGGGGCCAGTATGCCGCTCTTTACAAGAATGCCGATCTATCGGTTGCTAATCTTTGCAAGTACCTGGGGATTATATCAACGTTGGCACAAGGTCCACGGCGAATACCCGTGCACATACCTCAACTCTACTCAAGTCGGAGTCCAGTCCGTGCATGCTTATTGTGAGTGACGTCCGCCGCTCGTACTCCTGTACCTCTACGTGCTCGCCAATCTCATCCAGCAGCGAGCGGACGACCTTCACGGCCGCTTTCTCCCCGCAAAGATGGACCTAGAACAGAAAAATGTAGCTCAGTCGAGTACATGCTAGCCAACCTCATCTGCAGCTACTCCAAGAAGAGCACGCGTCCACGCCCAGCCTCGCTGATCGTCGCGCAACATTTGTATTTCATCGATGACCGCCGTCTCGACGTGCATGAGCGGAGAGAGCATCTCCACTGTTGACGAGAGGTGATTTGCTGGGTGCATGTTGTCGACTGCGAAGCGACGTTCCTCACCGGTTACGAGGTCGCACGCGACACCTGCAACGAATAATGAGGAGCATGTATGGTGGAGACGGATAATCCGTACCAGCCTTGTTTGTTTTGTCGAAGATCTCAGCCGCCAGTAACCGCAACGGGCCGCAGTAGATGCCCGTCTCTGCCTCCATAAACCGCTGTAGCGCTGCGTGCGTCTTCCCGCTATTCGTTGGACCTAAGATCGTGTGGTTACCTCTCCCGCTTTGCCGTACAGGAGTCGTTACCTGCGTGGAATATAATCTTCCGATTTATTGCTCTCGCTTCCGGATACCAATTGTGCGGTTGCGTAAGGTCGGATATCGACTTCAGCTCTTCGATGGCTTCGAGGTGTGGGAACACTTTGCGCGCGTGGTTCAGGAAATGAACGAACAACAGGTCCGGACTGTGACCTGAAACGTTATGCGTCAGAAATTGAGGCAAGATAACCGCGCTAAGAAGAACAACAGTTGTTCCCAAGGGATTCCCACCGTTCATCCTTATCGTACCTTGCTTCTTAATGTCGCTGAAAGCGATTCTTAGCGTCGGCTCGAGCTGCTTCGCAGCGAGGCAGTAGTCGCGAAAGCTCTTGAAGGACTTTGCAAATATCTTTTCGGTAATGTTGTTCTCTACACCGAGCTCGCGAACTGCTTGCGAGAGCTTGAACTGCTCCAGGACGGCGGAGATTTCTGGCTTGGTCATGTCCTCTACGCCTTCGAACTAAAGAATTACTTGCACGCAATGCAAGACGGCACGATTTCGAGTACCAAGCCAGTCTAAAGGTGGCACCTACCTCTGGAGAAGCCGGATATGACGGGAATTTGACATTGACTGGCACGACCAGGTCCTCTATAGTCTTTGGCGCCGTCGGTACTGCTGGTTGCTTCGTGAACTTGTCCGGTTTTCTTCTTGTCATACGCTCGTATCTCTAAA
>JNEY01001134.1:49610-62169 GCA_020875895.1 Aphelenchus avenae
GCCTCAATGAGGGCAATATTGGTCTTGTTACGCGCTTGCGCGATGATCTCCACTACATCCTTGTAGACGCTCGAGGCGAGCACGGTGTTCTCGGTGGTCGAAACGACGCGGTTGTAGATCTCCTGCAGGCGCTTGGCTTTCGCTTCCAACTCGGCCACGTGTGCGTGAAGGCGTGCTTTGTCCTGAAATAAGACGACGATAGGAAAACACTAAACATCGAGGGTAATGTACCACGTTGATGGCCCTCCGGCTTCTCCTCGTGGTCTCATCCGTAGCGAGGCTCAGCTGGACCTGCAGGTTCTTCAGCTCCTGAAGGTCGGCGTAGATGGTCTCGTTGCTCTCATGCAGGAACTCCAGCAGGTCTCGCGTCTTGTCGTAGTTAAGCGCCTCGGTTTCGATGAGATTCTTCAGCGTGGCACTGTCCTTCTCGACGCCTTCCACTAGAGCGTTGAGTTGGAACATTCGAAGAGAGTTGATGAGCTAAAAACCAAAAGTCAAATCATGTACAAAAATGCGAACGCGTACGTCTCTTGTTTTGCTCGTAGCCAGCTTCGCATTACGAATCTCGGAGGCGAAATCATCGCTTGTGTTTCGCAGCCCTCGGACACGGTCCAGCATTCCCTTGATGTAGGCGCTTTGCTGACGAGTGCGGTTCTTCACAGTCTCAATGCCCGCCAAAACTCTGTTGACTTCCTCGAGTTTCTCCGTGAACTGTTCAGTGCCAAGTCTGAAAATGATGCAGGCAGTTAAAGACTGTCCGTGCAGGGTGAAGGTCTGTTCATTCGTACTTGTTGTCATTCTCCCGAATCTCCCCGACCAATCGCTCGGCATTCGTGATCAGCTCCTCACGGTTCTCCACCGGTACGGCGGTCTCGAAGCGTTGCGTCATAGTGCGGATTCGTTCCACCACCCAGTCCGTAATGCCGTTCAGGTCATTCGCGTCGACGCGAATCTCGGCCAGCTTGCGGTAGACGTCGTCCAGCTTCTCCTGCCGGAGAACCAGCTGCTCGAGCGAGCGATTTGCGCGGATGGCCAGTTGTGCGGCTGCGTCCCGAGCGGCGCTGATCTGCGGCGTAAGGCTCTGTAGCTCGTTGGCGAACTCCATGGAGACCACCGCATCGATCTTGGGCTGAAAATTATTTGTATGGGAGGTTAGGAAGTTCTTGTCACTTACGCTGAGCTCGTTAAAGGCCTTCTCAACGCGCTTCAGCCTGGCACCCGTCAGTGCGACGCCCGAGATATTGGAGAGCGTATGCTCGAGCACCTCCAACCCGATGTCGTAGCCGTCCACTTCCGAGTTCAATGCACGGACGCATTCATCGCAGTAGCGGCAGCCAACCGTGGGGATGCGCAAGTGGGTAGCGATGCAGGTGTCGCAGCGAGGACCAGTAGCGCCTTCTTGGCAGTGACACTGTCCGGTATGCACGTCGCAGACGGTTCCCTTCGCAAGATCCGCTTCGCAGTCGCATTCTGAAAGTTTGCGGTACATGCAGTTGCCCATGGCTGTTTCTGCCAGACTGAAAACTTGGTTACGTACTTCGACATCCCTGCGGTCCGTAGTCCCAGTATCCGTGCGCACATCGGTCGCAGCGCATTCCATCAGCTCCAGGCATACATGCGCACTGACCGGTCTCCAGGTCGCACTGCTCCGTGGATGACGCGACACCGCAGTGGCACTCTCGGCAGCCGGCGCAGTCCTTGAAGCCCCACGCGTTCGGTGCACAGCGGTCGCAGTTCCTGCCCTCGACGAGCGGCTTGCACTCGCAGTTGCCGCTTCGGTGGTCGCATTCGACGCTGCCGCACTGGTTGCAGGTGCATTCTGAAAACGGAAATTTTTTCTTTGTAAATGTTAGGGGTCACGCCCAATCCGATTTTTTGAATCTTCTTCACATAAAGTGTTTTTTGCAAAAAAGGGACAAAAAGAATCCGATTTTGAGACTTGAAATATTTTCTGCAAAGGTGTAAGCTACAAAATCGGTTTTTCCGAACGTTTCCATTAGCTTACCCGAGCAGTTCTTTGCCAGAACGGCGTCACCGTAGTACCACTGCTTGCAGATCTCGCACTTGCGTCCGTCCGTGTTGTCCCGGCAGAGGGCACAGTCTCCCGTCACTGGATCGCATGCGCCGTCCTCCGTGAGGTCGTTGTTGCCGTTGCAGAAGCAGGTCTCGCAGTAGCCACCCGGTCGCATCGGCTCTCCGTAGAAGCCGAGGTCGCATTGCTGACATCGTGCGCCGGTGTAGCCCTTTTTGCAGATGCAACGCTCTAGTCCTCCGCGTTCATTGACCTAAGACAATTGCTTAAGATGCCGGATGCTGCCCCGGCGACTCACAATGCATGAGGTCGCGAAATTGTTGGTCGGTGTATCACGCGGGCAGGGACAGACAAGGCAGGCGTACGGACTTCCAGTGGTCGCGTTTCCGTAAAATCCCTCCAAGCATCGTTCGCAGTGGTCGCCTTCCGTGTTGTGCGTGCACTCCTTGCAGACGCCGGTGTCCGCGTCGCAGGTGCCCGAGTGTCCGTGGCAGTTGCACGGCACGCACGAGCCGAGGAAGTTGCCCGACTTCACGCGGTAGTGACCCGCGGCGCAGTACTGGCATGAGGGCCCGGTGTAGGCTGCGGGGCACTGGCAGATCTCGACGGATGGTGCTCGAATGTAGGCGTTCTAAAGCGAGGGACATTACAAAGTGTTTTGCAAGAGTTTAAAGTGGAGATGTAAGAATTCACGTACCACGGACGGTGCGTGCTGCTGCGCCATTTCCACCTCAAATTGCTCTAGCGCGGCACTCTTAGGCTTCTCGTAATACGACGCCTTGATCAGCAGCTTGTCCACGTTGAACAGCGCCATCATCAGTTGCGGACGGGTCACAGGCTCGCCGCTCTCTTGCAGCCAGAACTCGGGAAGAAGCGTGGCGACTACTTTGAATGCCTGCGACGGGTCACTGGGCTGTTCGGAGGCCCAGTACTCGAGTACGGTGGAGCCAGAGATGAGGCGTATGTCCGCGGCAGAGCTAATCTTCGGCTTTTCGTCGTTCGGCGTGCTGAAAACAAACTTGGAGCGTAGTAAGGACGGACTGTGCGAAAAAATATTCGAAAAGGCCACCACAAATACCTCGAAATGATGAACGAGATGTGGAGGCCATAGGACGCAGTGTAGTCCGCATTCGGCAGCAGCGGTGCCTGCAGGTAGACGTTATCCGGAATGAGGTCCGCATTGTCGACGCTAGTGTAGGTGATTCGTCCGTCTCGACCGGCGACGGTTCCGTGCGGGTCGTCCGACTTCCAGGATTGGTCGTCGAAGCTGAACGTCTGCACCGGATAATCCGATGAGCGACAGCGCTCGGTGACGCCAAAGCAGAAGCACTCCGAGCAGCCGTCCGGGTCCGATTTGCGTAGGTCGAACGTGCCCGCACGGCAAGTGTTGCAGTCGGTGCCGACGACATTCTTCTGAAAAATGGCCCATTTTTCAGTCCTTAGTCATATGTACCATCCTTCTTCGAGGTTGCCTACCTTACACAAGCACCTGGCCGACTGTGCGTCGCACACTTCCTCGGTGGTTCCCTGGACGTTGCAGTTGCAGGCATCGCAATGCGGGAATCGGTAGAAGCCCGGCAGGCACTTGTCGCACTGCCGTCCACCGACGTTCGCCTTGCACAGGCACTGCCCGTTTAGAGGGTCGCACTGCAGCGCACCGCCGTAGGAGCCGTTCTGGTGGCATCCGCACAGCTGACATCCGATGAGCGGGTCGTAGCCGTAGGCGTACGGAACGCACTTGTCGCACTGCGTGCCCTCCACGTAGCGTGGGCAGAAGCACTGGCCGGTCTGCTCGTCGCACTGCTGGTGCGGTCCGCAGCGACATTCTGAAAGTTACCGTCTTGAATCCGCCTTTTCGATGGCTTACTTGTGCATTCCGGAAATCCGTGATATCCAGGCGCACAGCGGTCGCAAGTCCGTCCGATGACGTTCGGTTTGCACTTGCACACGCCGCCATACTCCTCGCAGCTGAAGTCCGTCGCACCAAGCGGGTTGCAGTCGCAAGAGAGCGCTGCTTTGTTGAACTCGGCAGTCAGCGAGAAGATCTTGTCGCGGCAGAAGTCGGTCACATTCTGGGGCCTAAAGAGAGCATACATGTTAACCAGTGCAGCATGTCCAAAACATACGCGTTCTCGTAGTTGTTATCCGAGCAGTGCTCCACGAATTCCTGTGAGAGGTCGATAGGCAGCGGACGCAAGAGTGCCTCCGTGAAGGACTCGTACGGAACCGCGGTCACCGAGTCGATGTAAATCGGCCCTCGCTGGCTGGTGTTGTGGTAGAAGGTGAGCGAGTACTTGTCCTCCACGAAGAAGTGCTTCTGGTCGGGGTTCTGTCGGTCGACGATGATCGTCCGGCACCCGGTCACGCTGGGGCAGTAGGGGAAGTGTGCGTCCGCGAAGCTCTCGCCTTGGAAGAGTACGTCGATGTCCAGCGGCGGGTTGTCCGGGTTGAAGTAGTGCACGACGAAGATGTAGTGACCGCGCGACGGCACCACGCCGTTCACGTCGATTGTGCTCTGAAGCCATGCAAGGTGGTACCTTACAGCGGGTAACTTGAGTAGACCAACGGTCCTGAGCATGTCCTAGTCCTATGATCGACGCCGTACCTGCACATTATCCAGAGACATGACCTTCACCGTCTTCCCGTCGTGGATCTCGAAGGGCAGCTTGTCGGCGGAGATGCTGTTGTTCACGTTCTTGCCACTCTCCGCCTCTGTGACGATGGAGTTCGGCGGCTGCGGGTAGGGCTGGCCGATGCATTTACCGTCTTTGCGCACGCAGATCGCAACCTGCAAGTGACCGGCAATAGACAGTCGTGCAAATGGCTGGGTTTGCAAGCAAATCGAAGAAGATGATATACGCCTACCTGTCCCAAGAAGTCGTTCCTCCACAGGTCCTGCTTCACAAGGGTCACGCCGGCAATTCCGAAGTCGTTTTCGGGTCTAACCGTGAAGGTTACCACGGCATTCGGAGGGCTCTTCTGGAGTCCGAGTAGCGCAGCGCGGCCGCCAGCAGCGACCAGCGTGCGGCAGAAGGTTCTGTAAAAAACCGAGGTGGCACCCAAAAAGCAGTTAGGTAGCCGGTACTTACGCATAAGGGCAGTGGTTTATGAGGACGGTTCCTTCGGCAGCGACCACGTCTCCCTGTTCCACGCGTACTTTCACGGGTACGCTGACGTTGTTCAGGTGGTGGTATTCGACGAGCAGGTGGTACATGTCGTCCTCGGGGACTTCGATCTCCACTTGAATGTCGCGCGAGCTATCGTCGGTGAGGACGCGGACCGCTTGTCCGACGCTGTCGGGCAGTTGCTCAGGCGGGACCTAATGGCAACGTCACACTTATGGCTATTTTGTGACTAATATTACCAGTGGCGCCGTCGTACTCGCACCAGTGCTATCGATCACTTTGAAGCGACCCGGATCCGATGCGTCGACCGTGATGGAGGCCGGCATCGGAGGGTAGACTAGGTCGAGGCAGTGCTCCTCGGAGTCGCCATGCGCCAAGCACGGAGTGTTCACGTGCTGTCGAAGTGATGAACCTTCGAAGTACTCTTCCGGGATGAGCACGACGTAGTCCTAAAGGCGGAACCAAGTTGAAGTGACCTAACGTTTGCTTGGAATATGATGGCAAAAGGTCGTACCAGAAAGAGTCGCTTCGGTGAGATGATGTGCAAATTCCAGCGTCCCGGGTTGAGCACGAACGGCTTCGCTTCGTTTACGACTGTCGTCGTTGGCTCCTCGTTGGGCGAGAACACAACCTTAGCCTTCTGTTCGTGGTCTGTAAAACTTCTGGTAAATCTACCGCTTCACCCTCTCATTCGTACCGCTCGTCTGTGTCCTCGCAGGCACGAATTTCACGTCCACGTCCACCGGTACTTCCGTGGGATTGATGTAGTGGAAGAGGAGCTTGTAGACGGAGGCGCGCTTGATGTCCACCTCAAGGATGATCTCGTCCTGGATGGGCGAGAAGACGGTGTAGCCGCGCCACGAGAAGTTCGGGAACTGCGCCTCATCGATGGCAAAGCGCACTGGTTTGCCGTCCGGCAAGCGTCCTTCTTCAGCTTCGTACTGGAAATAGCGTTGGAAAAGTAACGTTTGCTGCTTCAAAAGCTTACCCGATGTTGCCACAGCGTCGGGAAGAAGTGGTCTTTGATCGGTTTGTCGCATTTCAGGCCTTCTATCCGAGGTCGGCAGTGGCACTGGCCCGTGTGCTGATTGCAGCCGGTTCCGATTGAGCCTCCCGCGTCGCAGTTGCATGCTAAAGCCCGGCTATTGAGTGTGAAAGCAACTACTAGGGCATACGCTGGCATCCGAGTTCGTTGTGCCCTTCCATTTGATAGAAGCCTGGCGCACACTCGTCACACTTGCGCCCACCGACGTGGCGCTTGCAGGCACACTGGCCGCTCTGCTGGTCACACGAGTTCAGGAGCGAGATGGTTCCGGTCATGTTGCAAGCACAATCTGGAAGGATGCAGTGTAAGCAAGGCAAACGAATGAGGGTTAATGTTACCGATGCATCCGCCGACATGGTACGGCTGCAGGTCCCAGAAGGTCGGCTTGCACTGGCTGCACGTACGGCCCTGGACGTTTGCGCGGCAGGTGCACAACTCTCCTGGAGCGACCTTGTCGCAGCCAGCGAATTCCGGGATCACGCCGCTCGGATGGCAGTTGCATTCTAAAGCACATGCTGCTTTAGATTTTCGATGCGATTGTTGTCATACCTTCGCAAATCGGGAAGTTGTAGAGCTTGTCCTTGCAGCGGTCGCACTGCTTTCCCTGGAAGTTCTCCTTGCAGTAGCACTGTCCGTCGTTGTCGCAGGTGAGGCCCTTCGAGCCCGCTTGGTTGCAGCCGCACACCAGGCACTCCGGGTAGCGGTAGTAGCCAGCGGCGCACTTGTCGCACGTGCGTCCGGTGAAGTTTGCGTAGCAGGGGCATTCTCCGGTGACCGGGTCACACTCGGTGGCCTTCGAGCCAGCGGCGTCGCAGCTGCATTCTAGAACGGTTAGGGTAATCTTTGTTAGAACGTTTCGACGCGCGTGTACCTCGACAGTTAGGGTAGCCGTAGAAGCGCTCGTCGCACTGGTCGCAGCGACGGCCTGCAAAGCCGGGCTTGCACAGACACTGGCCGGAGCCCTTGTCGCACACCTCGTCCTCCGTGCCTCCAGGGTCGCAGTCGCAGACTAAAGCAAGCGTGTAGATCTCGTTCAAGTACAATCCATTCGATAAGGGCTTACATTCACACGTTGGATGGTTGAAGTAGCCCTTGGCGCACTCGTCGCACTTGAGACCTCCGTAGTTGCTCTTGCAGGCGCACTGCGTCGTGTTCACGTCGCAGTCCTGGTGCAGCGATCCCTCGTTGTCGCATGCGCACGGAACGCATCCAGCGGTGAGGTTGGTGTAGCCGGCTGCGCACTGCTCGCAGAACGCGCCGCCATAGCCCGTCTTGCAGGGACACTTGCCGTTGATCGGAAGGCAGATGGATCCTTGCGTGCCGTTGACGTTGCACTCGCATGGGCGGCATTCTGGCGGATGGTAGTATCCTTGGGCGCACTGGTCGCAGTTGGGGCCGGTGAATTGCGGTAGGCATTCGCATATGCCCGTCTCATCGGCGCAGTTTCCGGTATGCTTCGTGGGGTCGCATGAGCACGCTGAAAGCGATACATAAAGTGGACCTTCAGATCTGCGTCTGGGAAAGCCGATTTTCGGTGGTTCCCCTTTATGTTGTAGGGCAACTAGCTTAGTTCCATTCATGTTTTGGGCTTTTTAGCCTACAAGAAAGATGGAACCTTTCGGTTTTGACCACATTTGAAAATTTTTGTTTGCTTTTGCATGACTTATCGATACTTGCCAAATACGGCAGAGACTCTGCCAGGTTAAGGCTGATGAAGACTTAAGTCGAACAAAGTTTGCTTACGCTGGCAAACGTCCGTCTCGTTCCAGAGCTTCCCGAAAGGTCGGTAGTAGCCCGGGACGCACTCGTTGCAGTTGATGCCTTGCGTGTTGTCCTGGCAGTTCTTGCAACGGCCGCCGCCCTCGTAGTTGCCGTGAATGTCCATGCTCAGCCCCAGTCGGTCCACCTCCTCGTCGTACTCGCAGTCCAAGCTGTGCCCGTGGCAGTTGCACGGCTCGCACTCGAAGTCGTCGCCCTCGCTGCTCTTGCGCCACTTCTTCTGCTCGTAGCCGGGTTCACAGCGCTCGCAATTATCGCCGGTTGTGTGGTGCTCGCAAGTGCAGATCCACGTGTCCTTGCGGTTCTCGCGCACGTCGCACGACGGCGCGTGACCGTTGCACACGCAGCGACCGGCCAGGATGAGTTCTTTGACAGCGTAGAAGTACTAGACCGGGTGTTTTAAGGCTTGTGCTTCGGTATTGCGAATCTTACCCTTCTCGTGACCGTAGGATCGCTTCGCTCGTTCAGGTCCATGAGGTGCCCTTGGAGGGTCTTCACGCGCAGCAGACGAATGCGCACGTTCGTAGCGAGCGTGAAGTCGCGGAGCTTCGGGGACATGCTGAAGGCGTGCTTTCCGGGCCGGTTCTCGAGCATCGAGACCATGATCTCTCCGTTGTCCATGGGCTGAATGGCGGAGTAGTCGCTCGTGCAGATCACTGAGTCGTCGTCCGTGACCGGGCTAAGCGATGCGATTCCGTAGAGCTACAAATGTATCAGCAGTTAACAGTGTTCTCGCTCGGATTAAGCGTACCCTTGTGCATTCAGCAGGCGACGTGGCGAAGTACTGCCATGGCTCCCAAGTCTGCCCGAAGTCCTTGGAGCGCTCCAGGATCCAGGTTCCCGGCCGAGGCGAGTTTGCCATTTGGATCCATACGTACACAATGTGGAATGCCTAAGCGTCACTTCAGCGTCTCGTACTGGACCGAATCAAGGGATACCTGTCCCAGGTCGAGCGTGATGTTCACCTCGTTGTACTTCATGCCACGCGACAGCGGAGGACTCTGCCACCAGGCGTGGGTACCGTCGACCATGTTCGAGGCTGGATGCGCCTGGGAGCTGTTGGCCTCGCAGAAGTCACAGTTCTGGCCGCCTTGGACGATGGAGTGCTCCATGCGGGCCTCGCGGATGCGCTTAGTGTCGTCCACCATGGAGTAGCTGTACTGACTCATCGGTGAGTAGGGACTCGCTCCTGAAAACGTGGTTTTAAGCTAATCCTATCGTCTTAAAGTCCTTGCAAGCTAATGAACCTACCCGCGATCGTGCAGAACATTTCGCGAACTGGCTGTCCATTGACTTCTCCACATGTTGAAGTCGCTTGTATCTGGCGTCCCTGCGCGACATTCATGCTTGGTGGTTCGAGCACCGCATGGGTGGAACCCAGCACTGCTGCCAGGAGCAGCAGCTGCGAGGGCCACTTCATTGGGCTAAAGAGAAATACAACTTAGCCAAGTGACGAAGATTACTGCCGCGAAAGGACATACAGCAAGAATGCGCAGTATGTTCCACGAAATAGACCGGTAGCTTGCTAGTTGGCAGGATATAGCCAAGTCCAAGCTTAACGTGAAGACGCAAAGTGCTTAGAAAGTGAGAAGTCAGCCCAAAGGAAAGGATCGATGCTCTAGGCTGGAC
The DNA here is from genome assembly GCA_020875895.1 of Aphelenchus avenae. Taxonomy (NCBI): domain Eukaryota; kingdom Metazoa; phylum Nematoda; class Chromadorea; order Rhabditida; family Aphelenchidae; genus Aphelenchus; species Aphelenchus avenae. The sequence continues at coordinate 59,221 of JNEY01001134.1, forward strand.
AAAACTGATTTCTCAGATGCGCATGCATAGAGCACTTTCAAAGCAAAACTGTTTCAGAATGTCTAGTGGATGCCCTGGAGTTTGCGTTCCAAAACTGCAAGACGCTGACCCAGGCATATCCCAACAGGAACCAAAGCTATATTTTCTCCGGTTGCCGGCGGAGAAACGCTGTAATATGGCTTATTCATCCATCGGCCAGCTCACGGCCCTCTCTGGCCATCAATAACTCCCGCTGCGGCTCTAATTCCTGGACGGATCAAATCACCGCAGCGATGGCGTCGCTCCGTCCCCTCCATCGATAAAGTTCACCCAAAGGCCAAGGGCCATTAATCGGTGAGGAGAACGGCGCGCTGAGACAAAGAGGAGAGGAGGAGAAATGCTAAGGTTGCTGAGTGCTACTCCGAGAAGGTGTTCGGGAGGGATACAAAGTTGCTGAAATCAAGCTATCCCGGGGAAGTATGTGGGATAGAATGGTAGCTAGAAGGATAGATTTAGATAGATAGATTTATGCGAGAAGGATCATGCCTATCAAAATAATGATGCCAAAAATATTGAGAAAACAGCAAAATCTCTTGCACAGGCGCGAGTAGGGAAGAACATGCAATTCCACGCCAAATGGCTTTGCTTGACAAAGTGAAGCGTTCCAAAAGTGCTAGGTTGTATTTAAGTAACTTGATGTAAGCGCATAGTTCTGCGGACTTAGGATTAACGTGTGAACTTCGCGGCCCACAGGGTTGTCTACTTTTGACTCGACCTCACAAAAGGAAAACACGGCCCTGAAGGGTTTACTTAGGTGAGCTTCACGAGATAGAAGGTCACTGGTCTGGGAGTTGCTGTGGACGTCGACAAATAGTTTCGCATTTTGAGTTTTGATTGAGATCCAAGAATTGGCCCAAGGAAATGTCGGCAGATGATCAAAGCAAGTCTACGCATTCAGAGTGGCATTTGCTTATCGAGCCATGATCTACGGATGGACAGGTTGCTATTGCCCATTAAACGCAATCACTTAATGTCAACGTGCATGCCAATTACGGCAGCGACTCCGTGGGGCACGTGAGCATGGCTTCAATGTCACGGGAAAGAAGGTCAACGTGTTAACGGTTTTTTTTTGCTTGAAGGTACCTGATGGATCCCGTCCACTCCCTACAGCATTGCCTCGAGCGGTGAGTTACTGAAACAAATAAAACCCCAATGTCGAGGAACAATGTGTACAAGGCCCAAAGGCTGTTGCCTTGGGGCAAAGGTCCTCTTTATTGAAACCCTGCGATCAGCAGACAGAAACACTACGACAATACTAAACGATTCCTAGACCCTAGCCGAATATGGTACACTTCAAGCAGTCATCTCAGCAAAACCTGGCAGAGTCAAAGAAAAAAAGTAGAATCAAGCGAAGCTCTTAATAAACTTGACAAAATCGCGGATGCCATTTATTTAAATGGCCTTAGCAAGTTGCATGAATAAAGCACGCCAAAAACCGCATAAAAGGCACAAGACCGCGCGGGAAATCTCTCCTAAGTGATGCTGAATGAAATGGAGACATGATTCTCCTCCATACCTCCTCCTCCATCAGAGAGCGTTGACCGGCGTATAAATGGCGGGCGCTCTTTGACCCTCAATCGGTATGTAAAGTGACTGATGATGAGGGAGACGCCCACAAAGACGCCTGGGACCTGCGGCCGGAGGTGTCTGATCGGCGCGCGGCCCGCGCCGTCGGGAATGCGAATGGACGCACGGTCAGGCATTGAATGGCCGACGACGGTTCCAATCCGTGTAATCAGTGCCCTTCACTGGAGTTTCTAGCGTCCTCCGACCCCGTTCGCGGGCCGATTGTCGAACCGCGGCTTTTTATCGCTCCGTTCTGGCCTGAGAGTGGGCAGAGGATCCGGACTTCGCGAAGAATGCAAGCCACCACATGCGCACCTGCGGCGGCACTAATCCGGCCCGCGATTGTCGGGCACAAGGACGTCTTGGGAAAGAGCAAGAAAAAATGATGCATCTGAAACTGTTTCCGTCAATAGCATGACTGCATCTCCGATGAACGGCTCTCATGCCGATCATTAGAATCTCTGTGCATGCGGCAATTTACCAGCCACAAGTTGCTTATCACCTAAAAATCCAGTCGGAACTCTCGTTTCTATTTTTAAGATAGAGCATTATGTCGATATCCTATAATGACGAGCTGCATACCAAATCATTAAGTGCCACTGAACGGTCACAGTCGGTGCAAGCATGTAGTTTACCGAACCGATATCGATCTTGAACGAAATGCAGAGTCTGAAGCCTTCGGAGTGTCTTGGCAGCTTTGACGAAGGCATCCAACGGCTTTCCAGCGTCCGCTCAAGAAAAGACGTCTTAATCAGTGAGAAAGCTTCTTATTGGGCACAACGTTAAAGGTTTTATTTCGGCATAGGGCATTGTAAGCCAGCCGATTCCGAGTCCAGCCACTCCTCCAGCCCTGAACTCGTTAAACACCATTTCTTTGAACTGGTGCTCAGATTAGGTCAATCTATGAATTGTTCGACAAATCCGTGCGCTTCAAACCTAGAGGAATGCAGGTAACCAAGATAGGTAAAGATCGAACTTTTTTGAACCAAAACACTGAGTTGCGGAGGAACAAAACACAAGCGTTTTTGGACCTTGCGATGATATCTTCTGGGGCATCCCCTGCAACCGTTTCGGTCGTTCGACCTTAGTATTTGTTGAACAAAGGCCGGTCCTTTGCTAGTTCGGAAGAACTGCCCTCTTACAAGGCCCCGACTCGTATGCTAGCGTAGTAATACCAGCAACTACGAAGAGAACATTGCGAGAGCCTACTGCTATTCACTTAGAAGATCAGACATGAGCACCTGGTGACGGTGTATCGAGTAGCGGCGGCTTGATAATCGACGGCGACGGCTAAATGACGGCTGAGCGGGATACAAGAGTCTTGAAGACTATCCGAACAGTCTT
>JNEY01001135.1:10158-31870 GCA_020875895.1 Aphelenchus avenae
CGGGGGGGGGGTCAGTACGGTACGGAGTACGGTACGGGGGGTCATTTGCAAACTCTAGCCTAAGCAACCAAACTGCCTTAGCGTCCAGTGACTGAGTGACAGACGAAGCAAATAAGGATTTGCGAATTCTTCTTCGAATTCTTCGGTCTGAATGCGTGCTAAAAATGGTAATACCATTTCAGCAGTGCCTCATGGCGGACTTTCTTGGTAGCCTGCACCGCTTAACCCTTCTTCAGTATGTGGCGGCTACAAGGGGTACCTGTCTATTAATATCTGGCTTCATGCGAAGACAAGAAGAAGTGAAACAGTTTCACTGAAACTAACAGTTTTTGATTTTAATCGTGTTTGGAATCTTGTATGCGAGTGTCACCATCTTCCACTTTACTACTCCGGACACCGTGATAACCGAATAGAACTCGACTGAACTAATCGTCAACCTCAGTTCGGTTCATTTTTCACAGTGCTATAAGAATAAGTATCGCTTTTCCACGTAAATATTGACGTTGCGAGACGCTTTGAAAATACTCGATGGACATTATGAATAAGCCTCGGTCCGCATTTGTCCTTTTAATCAGGCTCTAGCTTTTAGGCGACAATTAACTACGCAATGAATAGCGGATGAAAGGCAGATGCGCAAGTACAAATCGTAGGCTCCATGGTCCAGCTCTCGCTGTATCTGAACTGTCGGTAATAATTTCTGGTCCACGATTTTTAAATTCTTTGCAACACTATCATAATTTTCTTGAACTTTTTCTTCAAAACCTTTTTTCACTTACTGATGTCAAGTGCTTAAATTAGCCGACACGGAACTCCCGTCGTCTGCTCCAGTGACATTCCGCCAAGGCTCGCGACGACTGGCAAATTCTCCGCTTCGTTTAGTTTCCTAGCGCAAACGGACTATTCTGGTCGGCTGTTTATACGATTTTGTCGTTAACAAATAATATGGTTTTATTTTAAATGATTTATCATGTACTAAACTTACAAGACTTACAAAAATCATTCAGTGTTCAGGCTCTGTTTTCCTAATTTTCGCCTCAGAGTTAGAAAATGGGCCGCTACAAGCATGCCGAAACAATGACTGCCATAACCCCCACCGCATTCTTTCAGCTGAAATAAGCATGTCTACAACTGAACCTAATTTAGAGCTGTTTAGAATGGGCTTTGACGACGCGGTATCTTGCGAAGACCATGAAATGCTCGGAATGTCTCAACGTCTTCGACGAACCGAACTTTGTCGACCGCGAGCTCACGACCTGCCAGAAGTGCGCAGACAAAGTCGTTGCGACACAGCCGTCTGGGCCGAATGAACCGCAGGGACGTGCTTTGAAGTGCTTAAAGCGCACCGAGTGGGCAGGGAAATCGGGTAAGTGACAAAGCTCAACGTCTGGATGTACTAGCGCTTGGGCCGGGGTTTGCCTTCGCTAGTCGGTGGGCTCAGCTCAGTGAAACGGAGCGCATGCAAGCACGGAATGTAGAATAGGCTGCGGCAACGGTAACGCATGAGCATAAAGGTACCGGATGCGGCAACGGTATCTCAAACCCATGCGTGTGTGGCATGAGCAAGATGATATCGCATGCTCGCATGCGGTTAGCATGTGAATAAAAGCGGTGCTTAACAGTGGTAATAACGTAACAGCATACCTAACAGCGGCAGCCGTATTTCTATCGGGTAGCGGACCGGCTAGATTAAAAAATGGACATCGTACTTCATTTGTATTTTTTTCAGACAGATCTTTAGTGAATAACAATTATAATTCTACGCTGAGACCAGCTGATCCATATGTTTACCCCGACAGTTGCCTTTCAGATCCCGGATGCCGAGCCCAGAAGCCGCTCTTGGACCAATGGCGGCGCGAGGGGTAAGGGGGGACCAAGGCAAATTAATTTTTTGACCAATTTTGGTAAAAAAGGCCCAAAAATGGCGTTGGCGGCGCCTGCGGCGGGCTATTTTTGGTAGAAAATACTCTAAAACACTGTTTCCAAGTCAGTTTTTCCGGGGTGGGGGGAATTTCGAAATTTAGCCAATTTTCCAACTATTTTTTGCTAGCTAGACCTAAAATTCGCTGTGGCGTCGCCTGCGGCGGGCTAATTAAGGTGAAAAAACCTCCAAAAAACAGCACTTAAGACCATATAAAGGCAAAAATCCGAGGTCATGAAAAAGTACCAAAGGGGGGATCAAGGCATTTTTTCGGCGCCGGAAAATAGGTAAGGGTCCCCCCTTACCATCCCCCCTCTCAGGCCGGTCTCGCGCCGCCCTTGTCTTGGACGCATGCGCTTGCAACGACTGTAGAAAGCACGCAACTGCATACGACCTGTACACTTGCCAGGCGACGCTCAACTACATACCGGTATTTGAACAGGTGAATCATAGTGTTTTCTATTTATTTCTTAGCTTTGGTTTCGTGCTATATACGCGATGACCAATCTGGTCACTATGATCTCAGTGAATTCGACCATAAGCCAACAGGTAAACGTCGTTGCAGCATTCTCGTACGCGTGAGACTGTCTTATTTTAGGTATTCAAGCATACCTAATGCTCTGTCGGCGTGTTTCCAGAACTCTCATGGTGCACCCAGCTTCAGTATGCACTGGATTCCTCAAAAAGATTTTGATTGAGCTAATTTTCAGGTGCTCGATTTACACGATAGCGTCTCCTCAATGGATCAGCGTTATCGTCTTCTATGTAACGCTGATTGAGATCAACTTACGCGGCAGTCAGATTGCCGAGATCCTCGGTCCGGAGGTGCTGGTAAACCTCAGAGTTTGGACTTCAGTTGTCTCTCAAAGATACAAGGTCCGTTATTTTCCTCGTTTTGTCTCAATGCAGCAAACCCAGAGCAATTTTATAGTCAATATGTTTATGGCTAAGCCGGTACAAGTGAGCTGTAAACGTTTACAGTTGCCTATTTAGAACAAGTTGAATCGCGCCCATGATGTCAGGAACTCATTTGGCCTATACCACTTTAGTTCCTCTTTGTACGCGCTTCGTTTGTGTTCTGTATATTGTATTTTTGTGTTGTGTGTGTATTTTGCTTTCCTGTTAATATTTCGCATTCCCGTTAATGACCGATGAGGCCAAGGTAAAGCAGCGGTAACAGTAGATGAGGAAAGAGTGAAGTGAAGTGGGAAGTGAAAATCCTGAATAATCCGAAACTGAGATGCGTCTACCCGTAATGCAACCCATTCCTGGCTCTGGGCCGCAATAACTACCGGCGCAAGTCGGGTGGGCTCTCCAGTAGGTCACCCCAGTCGACGGTACCCGTGCCACTAGCGTCTTCCTTGCAATTTTGAGACGTGTTCGTTGCTATAAACGTTGTAGGAAGTCATTTCTCTCAATTGTGCCTGCTCCTTGGCGGGCCAAAGCAGCGTCGTTTTCCATCGATTCGGACGGCCTGAATCATTTGTCTTTGCGGGAAGCGGTCTGCGTAGCAACTGGCGCACGGCAGCGGGCTGTCGGATGGAGGCACAATGAATAAATTGTGTTTTCGGTCTCGGTTGAAGTGTCGGGGAGCTCCTCCGACTTCCTGTCCGCTCGAATATTATTGGATGTTAGCATAAAGAAAGGTAAGAGAGGTATAATGAGCGTGCTGAAATGGCCAAGCTGCTCTGAATTCGTTTTCAGCTTTCAGGTGGTTTTCGAGTTCGTGTTTGAGTTTGCTTTTTCCTGTTTATGGAAGTCCATTTGGCTGAAAATCTTTTCGGCCGGAACCTTGTTATTACGATTTCGTCCGTGATTAACGTGTTTCGCGACTATGTGCTCTGAGTTACTATATAACGTGTTTTGAGTCTTGCTAGTTTAGGACAAACTTCGTCATTAATTCCTAGGGTAGATGTCGATTAAACGCTGCTTTCTCTGCGGGGGACCGCATTTCGCTGGAGACTGCACTACATATTTTACTCTGGAGGATCGAGAGCATGCGGTTCAGATGCTCAAGCTGTGTGTGCAATGCCTTCAGCCCGCGGTTACCGACCACGTGCATCTTCGGGCCGCTTGCAAGCACTGCGGGGAGGCTCATTATTCCGCGTTGTGTCCGCTCGAACCATGGCGAAAAGGTATGAATATTGAGGACGATATGGACGACATTCAGAACTTCTCACGTTCTAAGTTTCCCACCTTTTTCTCCTTGTTTCATAGGGATTTTTCGACGAATAGACCCCGAAAATGAAAATTCAAGTATTATCGAGCCCTTTACGGGTATGTTGGGACACCGTCTTGGAAGTGTTGTTACCATAGCACACAGTAAATGCTATGGAATACCACCATTAAGACGTTTTAAACCACTCAGATACTACGGTATAGTCGCCATTCGGGACAAAACTTAGCCAAATTTGATGATTTTTTGTCGGTTATGAGCCATTTGACAAAAATTTTTCGGATGCCCGCCCCAGTGGGGCATCCGAAAAATTACCTCCCTCCCCCGGTGGTCTATTAGAGGCAATACGGTATCTTACGTACAGTTTCATTTAGGACGCTATCGTCCACGACGGTTAGTTATCTCTTTTTTAGGCAAGACGTGCGCTTTTTGCCTCGAGTACCATCACAGCGATGCTTGCAAAAAGTATCCGCGCCTCAAGGATCGACTTCGGGCCGTCGGGGCGCTGAAAATATGTCGCCGGTGCTTGAGTCGATCTCACCAGGAGGATGACTGCACTTCGATACATCGCTGCGTACGATGCGACGAGCGTCATCACCACTCGTTGTGCTGGGTGAGTACGGGAAGCATCCTAAGTAGTAGCTGCGAAAACCGCCAAAAACGCGTATGTTAGGTCAAATTTTGATGGATTTTTGTCCGACTTTTGCGGAGAACTCCGAAAACTTCCGGGTCATTGCCAGAAAATTCAGACTGTAACAAACTCCCACTCTGTTTGGCCCATTCCATTACACCCCTTCACCTCCCTCGAAGAGGTGGACTAATTTGAGAAAGTACGGTGCTCCGGCTTCTGTTTTTTTTGGGGGAAGCTTTGGTGACCTGCATACTACAACACTGTATGGAGAAGCATGGCTCCGTATGTGTACTGTACGTGGGCCCGACCAGAAAGGAGTTAGAACACTCGCCATCTTTAGAAGACGAATAAGCGACGGCGTCGCCGCATTCGCAGCGTGTCCCCTCTGCTTGACGGCCTATGGTCGGTTTCGCCTGAACTTTCCCGTCAAGAAAATTATGAAGACGCAGTGGTACGTTTATTGTGGCTAGAAACGACTTAGCGCTGGTATGGCTTTTCCAGAACGTCATGTCCGACGATGCGGACGAGATAAAAATCGTCAAGGTCGTCCAAGGCTCTAAGTCGATGCCTCCATTGAACGAGCCGTCAAAAGCAATGACCCAGCAGTCGTCGTCACAAACCGAGCACCAGAAGCAACACGACAAGGTGAAAGTTGAAGCGAACGAAACGCGTAGAGCATTACGTCTGACGAAGGTGAGTGCCGTAGATATCACTGAACACGCCGCCAGGATTCTAGGTTAAGGGGGAAGGAGGTCGGGAATAAGGAGTAGGGTACATGGTCAAAAAGAGGTAAAATGGTCCAGAAAGACTAAAAACAACGGATTCCAGACTAGGGGGGATGGAGGATCCCGTGCTGTTCGAACATGTTAGTTACAGGTTAGCATGGCCCAGCATGTTACCGGCATGATCCACTACGCGTGATCTGCCTAGCCAGCGTTTTTAGGAAGCCAGTCATCGGGCTGACGGTGAACGAGACAGCGCGCGAAAGGAACGTGAAGCTGCACAAGACGAATGCAAAGCGCTTGACAACGAAACCCACGACCTAGAGCGTGAGAACCGAAATTCCGAGGCCATTCGGCAAGTCATCGCTGCGGCCGTCAAGGCATCAACTGAGGTGGTCCCTTCTATCCCTCAATGTATTCTAGCAGGTTTTTAGATCGTGACGAACCGCGAGGAAGAGCGGCTCCGCACTGTCGAGCAAGAGCGCGACGATGCTGCGAAGAAGCTGCTCGAAGCCGAAAACCGCATCGAAGCGTTGAAGACAGCTGCGAGGGACGCTGTCCGCTTGACTGTCGAGGTAGCACGAGTGGCGTTTTTGGAGATTTTGTTTGGCTTTAGTTCCAAGCATGGCGTATTCGCGCCGTTATAAAGGCGAAGAAGGATGGCACGTCACAGAAGGTGTCGAATAACGACCGCGTGGACGGTTCTACGTTGTCAGAAACGGTTGCGACGGCCGTCCAAAAGGTAATTGACTTGCCCATTTCCAGGGCTGAACTTGAAAACGAAGAACCCACGCCTAAAATACGCGACCCAGGCCCATGACTTTAGCCTAATAATCGAAAAAAGCCTTCCCATCGTGACAATTGTCGTCTCATCACAAGTGCAGTCAGACGAACTTTTAGTCAGGAATTCCGGTGGATACGCCTACGACCGGCGGCTGGGTCTTCTCTCCTTTGTTTATTCTTCCTCCTGGTGGTCCCTGAATAATCCGTAAAGTGAAGGGACAAGTTAGCGTCGAAGCGAACGCCAGAGCAAATGCAAAAAAATGAAACTCTTTTCGTGTACCTATATTTTTCGAAGAATCTCGGTTGCCAAATCTGCCTGCGGACTATCCACACGGTGGAGGGTAAATGACTGACCAAAATTATCATTCACATCTTCGTCCTTCCTTTTTTTCAAGATCTTGTTTAGGTCGCGAAGATTGAGGCGGAAGAGGCGTCAACTGATAATGCCCGCAAGAGACCATCGGCATCATCCGCGCCTGTGGATAAACGTCGCAGAATCGACAGCGTCAAGCCGACGGCCGAAGAGCTTAGCCAGAAACTGGACGCAATTCTGGGCGGCTATTCGGAGCAGGTCGCCTTAAAGTACAAACTCTTCTTCGTCGAGAACCTACGGGGCTCCGTGACGATCGAAGAACTTGTGCAGTTTGTGAAACTGAGATGCCCCAGCGACGTCGATCTCGCGGATAATGTCCTCGAGTCCTTCATTGCATCTCCGTGATCATTTTTGACGACGGTTTTTTATGTCTACTCAAAAAAGTGCTCTTATTTGCCCACTTCAGAAGATCAGGTTGTCAATGGAATTTGTTAATAAATCGGTCCAGGCTTGTTCAGAAAATCCAGAAATGTGACAAAGTGAGAAACGGTGGAGAAATGGGACGGGTGAGGTTTGACTGGGATAGCTGGTATCCTATGGCGGGTCTTAGTTCAGTTAGGTACATAAAGTAGCACCGAACTTATAATTTGCTATTACAAAAAATTTCCGAGCATTAGCGAATACAAATGCGGCAAACTTGAACATGCAAGATCAGAGATAAGTGCAGAACGTTTCACGAGCTTCTTTAGTACTTTACTGCGGTTCGTTTTCTTTCCTTTTTAAGACCTGAAAATAGAGCCCCATCGGCTTAAATTTAGAGAGGATCGTTGGGACTTTTGCTTGTCAATTTTCCTAGCTTTCACACGCTTGCGTCTTACTCCTTGGTGGAGCCAATGAGAACTTCTTCGTTTCGGGCGGCCCGACGTCGTTTGTCTTCGCGGCAGGCCGCCTGGACGGATGCGGGCGAGCGGTAGGATAAGGGCAGAATGAATTAATTATCCCCGTGCTTTCGTACTCAGTTGGAGCGTTGGCGAGCTCCTCCGAGTTCCTGCGCGCTCGATATTATTATTTAAGTTTACCATCGGAATAACGAGCTTCTTGCAACACCGTTGTGGCACCAGAACTCAGTTTTCTATTTTAAGCGAGCTTTTTGGACTCAGTTTTTCGAGTCAAATTACTTTCAAATAGCTACCATATTTCCTCAAATTTCCCTCTTCGAATAGTCCTCCCCCCCCACCCACTCGAATAAGTCCTCCCTCGAACAAACACCCCTCTAAAGTGGCAAATAGTTTACGAACTAACCTTTAACTTTGGGGAACAAGTTGAAACTTCCTAAGTGTATTCGATGTTTTCTTGCCATTATTCAACAAAGTAAGGGATTTCGTGAGGCACTTGGGGTTTTTCACAAAAATATACCCTATTGTAAGATTCGCTCGTAAACCTCCGTAAACAAGACGGTATGAAATTGGACCTTCTTGTAATGCTAATGCAGGCTAAAATAGTGTACTTCTTGTTGCACGTTTTTCGTGTTCCACGTTTAACGTGGACGCGTCATCACTTCCATTCTCGCGGGCGTTCCCGACGTTGTTATTTGTACGGCTAGCGCCGTAATTGGCTTCGTCTGGCATGAACGGGGTCGGCGGCAGCGTCGTGAATGGACCCTGAGGCGGGGAGCGCATATGTGATGAGCGCTTAATTAGTAAAAGCTCGCGCTTGCGCGACCGCATAGGGGGGCAGACTAGGGCATAGTGTGCCCACAGTTGTTAGACGTCGCGTTATGTGGGCTGGTTGAAGACGGATGCTTCCAGCACCGTAGTCGGCAGGCGATGTTGGCTAACCCCCCTCCGTTCCGAACTCTGTTTCGTACTGGCCCGCTCCCCGTTCCGTACTCCGTTTCGTACCAGTACGGAGCGGGATTTCGCCGTTCCGGATCCAGTACGGCGGCGTGTTACGGCCAAAAAAATATCGAAAGCCTCCATTTCACCAAGGAGGTCGAGTACGGAACGGAAAACGGCGCCGTTATGAGGTCCTTCCGTACCGTGCTCCGTTCCGTACCAGTACGAAACGGAGCACGCCCCCTGATCCCACTGCCGTTCCGTTTTTTGTTCCGTAAAAAACGGCAGGGAACGGAATCCGGTTCCGCCCGCCAAGTCTCTCTGAATGTCTGTTTAACACGTGTAAGTCCTGCTGGTCTAGAACAAACCGCGTTATTCGTACTGTTAGCTGTCATTCTGTACACAGTTAACTCCGAGCGAACACGATGGGTAACCGCTGCTTTCTCTGCGAGGGGTTGCATTTCGCTGACGAGTGCCCTATGTATCCTACCCTCGAAGACCGGGAAAATGCGGTGGAGACGCTCAAGCTCTGCCTGCAATGCCTTCGACCAACAACGGCTACGGGCCATTTGCATCATTGGTCCGCTTGCATGTACTGCGGGAAGGCTCATCACAAAGCGTTGTGCCCGCGCGAGCCTTGGCGGAGAGGTACGTTACTTTCTTTGCTTAATTTCTCTTTGTTTCGTATCATTACCCTAGACTTGGCGGGCCGACGAGCTCGTGTTCCATTTGTGTTGTTTTTAATTTTGCTGCACGACGGCTTAGAACGGCGAAGTGCCAGAGCGGGCCGTGTCCCGTTCCGGGCTAGCCCGGAACAGAGCTTGACACGGCTTGAAAAAATGACATCGTTTCGTGCCGTTTTTTGTGGAGAACGGCACGGAAGAGCGTTTTTTTTCGCCGATCCTTTTTCCATGCCGTCCTCCACGAAACGAAGCTCGGCACTGAGGGTCAGCTGGGAACGGAGCTCGGCACAGAGGTGCGTCCGCCAAGACATCATTACCCTAATGATTTGTCTTTATTCGTAATACCTGCATCTGTGTGATTTAGGAGTTAGGCGACGACGTAGCCTTATTGGAAACATATCTCCACTGCGCAAAGACCGACCAAAGCACCCATATGAATTCCGCAAGGACAACGACAGCGTGAAGGCAGGTCCATCGCGTCCGGAGAACATTTAACGCTCGTTTGCTTGACTTCCAGAATGCCAATGCTAGACCCGACGACGCGGGCGAGATCGAGGCCATCTGTGCCGTCCAAGGCTCCAAGTCGATGCCTAAATCGAAGAAGTCGTCAGACGAAAAGATCAAGTACGGACGCCGAAAAGTACGCCAGGCGAAGGTGAGCACCGTAGATATCAGCGAATAATGCCCTTTACACTGGGGCATCTTTGCCTTTGCTTTGCTTCCAGTATTCGACCTCTCACGGACTGGGTGGGACCCCTTCATTTAGACATAAAACGGAGAGGGCAAAAGTGATCTCCCTATGAGACATAAGCCTTCAGAGTTCTTGAACCAAGGTCTCCCGCCTGAAGCAGGCTAAGGTTTACCACCTAGCCGGCGTTTTCAGAAAGCGAAGCGTCTGGCCGAAAGGGAAAGGGACTGTGCGCGCAAGGAACGCGACGACGCGCAAGACAAGTGCAAAGAGCTCGAAAAAAAAGTCCACGACTTAGTGGAGGAGAACCGCAACTGCGAAGCCATTCGACAAGTCACCGCAGCAGCCGTCAAGGCGTCCATAGAGGTATGCCTGCCCAAACGTTTCGATGAACCTCATGGTTCGGTGACCTTCGGTAGACTCAAATGAACGGAGCCCTCAGTTCAGCGGAAAGAGGAGATGAACTGAACTCCACAAATATTAGGCAACTCTCTAGTATTACGGCCTCTACTGTGCCGCAATGCCATACTGTCGGTACGGCAGTACGGTACGTGGGTGGTCAGTACGATACGGCAGTACGGTACGGTTGAGGTTTGCCGACCCGAATCGAAAGTAGCTCAAATCTGGCATAGCTGACTCCCAATCCGTCCCGCCGCGAATATCCCGAAATGTTTTCAGGTCATAACGAACCGCGAAGAAGAACGGCGCCCCGCTACTGAGCAAGAACGCGACGACGCCGTGAAGAAGCTGCTCGAGGCCGAGAAGCGCACTGAAGCGTTGAAGAACGCAGCGAGAGACGCCGTCCGCTTGACTCTGGGGGTAGGTCCAGCGCCATTTTTTATTTAGTTTCATTTGCTTTAGTTCCATGCATGGCGTATTCGCGCCTTCATAAAGGCCAAGAAAGTGGCCGTACCGCAGAAGGAGTCGAACAACAACCGCGACGACGGACCTACATTGCTAGAGAAAGTAGCGATGACCGGCAAAGAGGTGGGGTAATTGCCTTAGCTCTTTGTAGGGCTTAACTCCCAAGGACTAAGAACCCACTACTTGACATCCGAGTTAGAGCTCCAGAATTTTTGGCCGTAATTGGCTGAAATTATGCATTTAATCGTGAGTGACACTGAACAAAGTACACCTGCCGTCGGAGTTTCGCTACTTAATTTCCAGAACTATCCCGGCGAGGCACGTTAGAGTCAATGGAACGTTACATAAAATTTTTAAAAGTTAAAAAATGCTTTTGGTGTATACGCCCAGATGCCGTTTCGGATTGTGGACTAGCCAGACTGCGGAGAGGAAATCAGTGGCCGAAAGCAGCAGCCACATCCTTTGTTCTTCCCTTATCAAGAGCTCGGTTTAGACCGTTAAGGCCGAGCCGGAAGACACACCAAATGACAATTCCCGCAAGAGAACTTCCACAAAAGGCGCGCCTGAGGTGCAGCGTCGCCGGTCGGATAGCATCAAACCGTCGGCCGAAGAGCTTAACCAGAAATTTGACGCAATTCTGGGCGGATATTCGGAGCATGTCGCTGAAAAGTATAAGCTCTTCTTCGTCGAGAACCTGCGAAGCAACGTGAGGATCGAAGAGCTGGGAGAGTTCGTCAGGTTGAGATGCCCGAGTCACGCCGACATCGCGAATAAGATTCTGAAGAGCTTCAGCGGATCTCCTTGATTATTCTGTCAGAAGAACAAGCCATCAATAAACTTGAATAAATTGGCCCATATTTGTGTAGAAAAACTATAAATTGGAGACAGACGAGCAGTGGGTGACCGGCACATTACAGGCTAGATAAAATCGACCTTCGCCCGTCGGGCACCGAATACAAACTCTTCAGGGGCTATTTGGGGGGGGGCTGGGGGCACGCCTCCCCCCCCCCCCGAAATGGCGAAATTTTCAGTGCATTTTCATTTACGACAGTGCAAAGGGGGTAGCCGGGGCCCCGTTTACCCCTCTTTGCCCCCCCGCCCAACCCTTCCCCCAAAATTTCGGTCCAGATACGGCCCTGGAACTTTTCCAGCAAGTTAGCCAACAGTCGACCAAAATCTTAATACTATGGCCTGCTGGGAGATATGGTATTAAAATTCTACGATTTTCCTAAATCACTGTATAGAAAAATAGAGCTTCAAATAGCGGCCCTAAATTAAACCCGATTATTAGGAACGTTGCGACTGAATTTTCACCTTGGTGGAGGCATGCGGCATTGCTTTCCGTCGGTTCAGACGGCCCGAAACCATTTATCTTCGCAGCAGGCGGCCCGGTCAACTGACTCAGGGGAGCGGTCTGGTCGGATGGCGGCAGAATAAATATGTGTTTCCAGTCTCAGTTGGGATGCTGGACATATCCTCGGAGAATTGTGTACACGGACCCCATTTCAGTTTTCACTTTGCGAGGAGTCGTTTCAAGTGCAGCCTTGGCAGCTACCCAATCGCAACGATAAGATTATGCTTGCAATTCGTTCGCCCACTAATTACGCTGAATTCCTAGCAGGGAAAACGGAATGTCCTTCTTGTCCAGTTATGGATTCATGCAGTTCGAAATTTACGGGTACAAAGTGTTTTCACGACTGTAAAGTACGATTTCATCTGCGAAGTTTAGCGTGTTCAGCGAACGACGTTTGCGCTAGGCAGGCGCACTTCTTACGAACCACGTGCTCTGACTTCATACCTACCGTATTTAACACGCATAAGTCCTGCTGGTCTAGAATAAACTTCCTTATTCGTACCGTTAGTTTTCGTCGTGAACGAAGCTAATTCTCAGTTGAACATGCCGAGCAATAGCTGCTTTCTCTGCGAGGGGTCGCACTTCGCTGACGAGTGCACTACGTATCCTACGCTGGAAGAGCGAGAGAATGCGGCGGAGACGCGCAAGCTGTGCTTGCAATGCCTTCAGCCCGCGGATATCGATCATGTGCATCTTCGGACCGCTTGCAAGCACTGCGGAAAAGCTCATCATCAGGCGTTGTGTCCGCTCGAGCAATGGCGAAGAGGTATGGTGTAATCAGGACGAATATCATAGGCCTGATATGCGACAAAGTCAGATTTTGCTCTTAATGTTATCCTGTATTTAGGCATCACATGCGCCTTTTGCCTCGAGTACCATCACAGCGACGCTTGCAATAAGTATCGTCGTCTCAAGGATCGACTTCGGGCCGTCGAAGAGCTGAAAATATGTCGCCGGTGCTTGAGTCGATCTCACAAGGAAGACGACTGCACTTCGATGCATCGCTGCGTACGACGCAGAGAGCGTCATCACCGCGCGTTGTGCCAGGAGAGCCTTGTAAGTTTAGAAATGGGCCGATTTCGTTGTTGAGCCGTACCATGTTCAATGTCTGACTGCCTGGTACGCGCGACTGCACAGCATAGCATACTTCATGCATGCATGCTGCGTGTGCTTCCCTAGAAGCGGCACCCTTGCTACTTCGCATGCATGTCCAAAACACGGAGGTTCCTATAACCCGGATCCCATCTAAAGCCCTGGCCACAAGGCCGACCCCGAGTCCGAGTCCGAGGAATCCTCGAGGTCGGACTCGGACTCGAGGTGGCCACAATACCGAAAATCCCAGGACTCGGACTCGGGGTCGGCATTGTGGCCAGGGCTTAACTTTTTCCTAGAAATGATTGGAAGTTTTTTTTATTTTTGGTTTTTTAATGTTTTTGAAAGAAATCGTATTAAGTATCCGAGAAGCCCTCTAATCAGATGCTACGGCATCGAGTGTACAGAGTGGAATACGTCGCGGTAGCTTACACAACGAATTGGGGTCCCGCAATGTGCAGACTACGGCATTGCATGCTGCACTGCAGTAAACGAAAACGTCGGAAGTTGAAAATTAGCCGTATTTAGAAGAGGAATAAGCGACGGCATCGACATATTGGCAACATATCTCCCCTGCGCGAGAGTCTATCGACGGCTTTGCCTGAACCTTCAGGCAAGGATAAGGGCGTCGCAGAGGCATGTTCATCATGGCTGGACACCATTTAACGCTCATTTGCTTTTCCAGAATGCCGCGTCCGACGACGCGGACGAGATCGAAGTTATCCGGGTCGTCCATGGCTCTAAGTCTATGCCTATATCGAAGGAGTCGTCAAATGAAAAGATGAAGCAGTCTTCGACGTCATCCGGGTACCGCAGGCAGGTGGAGAAGTTGGAGACCGAAGCGAACGAACGCCGCCGAGAATTGCGCCTGGCGAAGGTGAGAGCCTTAGATAGCACTAAAGACCCAGATCAGGATCCCCGGTTCTATTCTGTTCCATGATGGTACGCACGTGCCGCTTCGCGTGCCGTTAAAGGTGGCGGCGAATTTCAGCGGACTTGTGGGAACAATCTCACCCTGAACAAAGGGCACTCGCTTTATCTCTGTTCCGGTCGTACTAGCCGGTGCATACTGGAAGGTATTCCTCTCTATTCGAGCCCAAAAATCGGAAGGGTCAACATTGAATATCGCTCCTTGACAAGTGTGTCTTTCAGCCCTGACAGTCAGTGGCTGAATGGGCCTACGTGATTTTTTTTCGGAATATTTTCCATTTATTTAACGAAAAAGGTCCGCCAAAAAAAATTGCACATTTCAGTAATTACAGTCGCCCACTCAGTCGCATAGACAAAAGACAGTTAGCCCGAAATTATTTTCCATTATCCACCAGTTTCGTCATAATGTGCACAATGCACAACACAGTTGCTTACGCATCATTTTCAGGAAGCTAAGCGTCGAGCGGAAAGCGAACGGGACCGGGCGCGAAACGAACGCGACGAAGCACAGGACAAGTGCAAGTCGCTGGAAAAGAAGATTCACGACTTGGAGGAAGAGAATCGCAGTTGCGAGGCAATTCGGCAAGTCACCGCTGCAGCCGTCGAGGCGTCCATCGAGGTATCCCTTTTTCGCTCTATTAATAATAGCAGCCTTTTTAGATAGTGACGAAACGAGAAGAAGAACGGCGCCGGACCATCGAGCAAGAACGTGACGAGGCTAAGAAGAAGCTCCTCGAAGCCGGGACGCGCATCGAGGCGATCAAGAAAGCTGCGAGCGACGCTGTTCGCTTGACTATCGAGGCACATAGCTTAAGTGACATTTTTGGCAAATATGCTTGGCTTTAGTTCCAAGCATGGCGTATTCGCGCCGCAATCAAGGCGAAGAAGGGTGGTATATCGCAGAAGGAGTTGAGTACGAACGCCGAGGACGGCTCTACGTTGTCAGAGAAGGTTGTGACGGCCGATCAAAAGGTGAGGCACATGGCTTGCCCATGTATAGAGCTGAACTCGGAAAAAAATCTAAGACCCCAACCATGAGATCGGTGATACGGCTGCAGAACTTCTAGTGCGAAGTCGTGCTGGTACCTCCCGCTGAAGACGGCATTCCGTCAAATTATCCCATAACCGATGTACGACATCGACCAAAGTGCCCCTGCCTTCACGGTACAGATGACGCGCCGTGCCTTTCGCAGTTGGGCCACGGAGCGGCAACCTAACCGCTCAGAAAAAAGACACCGTTCCGTGCCGTTTCCTGTTTGAGCAGCACGGAAAAAGGTCCGTTTTTTTCCGGCCGTGCCTGTTTAAAAAAGATGGGGCGCGGGGGGGGGGGGTCAGCACGGAACGGCAAGCGGCACGGGGGACGGTTCGCATCATGTATAGTTCAGGACTTCTCCTGTTATATCCATCCCACCTGCGGTACCGGAAGGAGCCCAGAAAGGGGCAAGTTAGACAAGTTAGACAAACCCAGCGCGATACGAGCGGCAAAAATTTAATACGTTTATCGCAGACGCCTTTGGGTCGGCCAGAATGCGGTAGGGAGAAGAACGACAGAAGCGCAGCAGTCACGTCATCCGGCCTTCTCTTTTCGAGCGCCCTGTTTAGACCGTTAACGCGGATGCAGGAGAAGCAGCACAGGGCAATGCTCGNGGGGGGGGGGGGGGGGTCAGGAAGGGCGTCACGTCAATATCACAAGGGGGAGGGTGAGCGTCAAGAAATGGCAAAATGAATTTATGGACGCTCCCTAATATCGAGTGCGGTACGGTACTTAGCACCAACCTAGCAGATGCCACTTTTTTATTTTACTGACTCCATCTAGAGACTTAATCGATTCTAAATTCTTCTTGCTGTGGACGCACTAACGATCCTCGACGTCTGGGACATGTCCTCGCAAGCGCTGCTTCCTTGCTGATAAAGGGATTATTGTGCGAAAATGTCGACAATCGTCGGAAAATCGGCTTAAACCTTCTTTAGTCCAACAATTCACACAAACCAACGTAACGGTGATGACTACGGACGTAACAGATTGTGTTCGCGATGATGCATTGCTCAGCTTGAAAGCACATTCGAGAAAAATCCTGGGACTTACGAAAACAGACCTTTTCGAGAAACAGTTAGCACCGTACAAACGGTTACCGTTGTACTATACTTAGGCGCGACACCCCATGTACCACACCCCGTACTGTACTTCGTACCGTACTTACGGTACGCAGTACGGTACGGCACATATTAAAGCCGTACTAAGGTCCACTTTCCTAGTGAATATTTGCTAGAAAATGATGCCGTACCGTATTCCGTGCTCCGCCAGTACGGTACGAAGCCATTACTGGACATGCGCCGTACCGTAGAATATGGACGCAGTACGGTAAGTACCAGCGGCATCCCAACGGCTATTTGAGCAACAGCTACCGTTGCCGAAATCCGTCGATTTCATTTAACTCAAAAGAACAACTTATTCGCCACTTTTCATGACAGTTGTTCGAGAATTTTTCGTCCACTTAAGTCGATGAGACCGAGGCCAGCTCAATCCTGGCTCTCCCGTGCGTTCTGCCCAGGACTGTTAAAAAGTGGTTCAGCTTTATTGGGCCACCTCTCCTAACTCACAGGAAGGTCAGATCGATTCGACTGGGCTGAACTTGCGTCTACGCGAGCCAGGAGAAGCTTCAAACAAACGCCGGTTACGAATACGTAGCCGACTAAAATAACTGCAAAGTATTATTTTGCCTCTTGAATTTTGCGTAAGTTAGAGCTAATCATCGTATCATTTATTTCAACAAAAATGACAAGTATCCAACGTCTTTAAAGCGCCTTAGAACAGGGCCGGCAGCGCGAATAGCATGAACACCGAAAGCAGGGACATAACTTGTCCGCGGCTCGCCCCCTTCGGGGTCGTCGTCTGTGACGGCGGTTGCGTGGCGTTCGGCGAGATCGTAGTCTCCGCAGTCGACGTTGATTGAGGGCCGCTGCAGGCTTGCAGAGGCGCAGCCTTGTTGTACGTGCAGGCGTCGTTACGGACCTTAGGCGGAAGGAACTGGACCGTAGCCTTGGTCGGGTCTGAAAATAATTGCCGGTGTCTGCTGCATTGAAAGTTGTAAACATTTTAGCCAAAAATTCCGTCGATTCCACGAACAAAAGTGCACGTTACGAATCGAGCCAGAACAAAATTTCGGAAGACTCTGAAACCGAACTTCCGTCAAGGCACTGAATTTCCGAATCCGATCGGGGTACCGTGCCTGATTCGTTTTGTGATCTCTGCTTGGGCCCCACCCAGCGAATCAGGAAATTTACCGTTAATGTCGACCAGCGAGCAGTAGGTGCGGAAGAGCGGCAGTCCGAACTCCCAGATGTTCTGCTTTTCTTTCTCCTTTTGAGCATTCAGCCGCAGGGCGCACTTGCCGTCGTCGGTCTGGAAGACGAGCTGCTGGATGTCGAAGCTCAACGATGGAGGAGCAGGAGCGGCCGTGCCGGGCGCGGCCGCTGGCGGCGCGAAGGTGAACTTGATGGGCGTCGAGGCCGGAGAATTTTTGCATTCGAAGGTGTTGTCAGCCTCCACCTTCCCGAACTTGGCGCTGAGCGCGTTGAACTGGTCCTACAAGTGACGTTCGCAATATGTACAAATGAGCAAACATCTTTACAATTTGTAAACTTTATATGCGGAAGAGTATTAAAATAAATAATGGGTATAGAAGGACGGTAGCTCTATATCAAATCCTGGCTATCGCTTTCCGTCTATGCACTGAAGAGTTGTAATGGACACTGAAGTTTGACTGGTGGACCAGACTATTTCCCCCCCCCAAGCCGAGCCCTACTGTAGGCTTTTTGGTCTATGCATGGCGCCGAACTAGGCTGCGTCCCACATGAATTTTCTCTCACCACGTGTGATTCGTGGACTCAGAAATCCGCCATTTTTGCAGTGCGGAATCCTGTATATACACTAGGCAAAATGGCCCGCTGCCAGCGTTTCCGGACATTTTTAAGTTTCGGCTAAAATTCCGCTGGTGTCGCCTGAGGCGGGCACGAATCCTTAGCAATTCCCGTTCCTATCCGCTGTCCATCTCACCCAATTCAATCGAGATCATTCAGCCCCCGCCAACTTTACGATTGTACGCACTGCCCCTATACAAAAAAGCGCCCTCCCATTGTTTTTTTAAAATGCGCGAGCAGAGGCCGATACTCCATGCGCCCGATTCGATTAGATTCGCATGACATACCTGCGGGATTGTGACATTCGGCGATGCGTTGGTGAAGGTTGCTCGCCACTGGGCCGCGGCCCCCGTGGGTGAAGGAACCTCGGTGCCGGCGACCGTCCCCACCTGGTACTTGTCCAGCTGCGCACTGAGTATCTTCGTGGTAGGGTCCTGGCTGAAACAAAAAACGATTCTCCTTGGTCAAGCGTCGGCTGTGGTTGACCCGCATCCACTTGTGCGGGTTAGGTGTTTTCATGATAGGTATATGTGTCTTACTTGAGATTCAGCGTCGTCAGCGGCTTAGTAGCGTCGCAGTTCGCTGTATCGAAGGCGCCGACCGTGATCGTCCCACCCTTCGCTGCGTCGTTGCTGCAGGTGCGAGCGAAGTAGTATCCGAACTTTGAGCTCGACAATCCCCAGACGCCGTCAGAGGGCAGGGAAACGAAGAGGCCGTTGGATGGCGAAGAGACCACCTCAGTGAATGGAACGGTTGCGGCGGCAGTCACGGGGGACTGAAACAAATGTGTCAACTTTATCGTGTTTCCTTAGGACCGCGACTGGACGTCTAAGCGGTTAGGGTCCTATGGGCTTGTTGAGTAGTCGATTATGCTTCAGCAAGTGTGGGCTTACTTAAGTACCGGTCATAAATTCTTAGGCACGCCTAGTTCTTGGGCTTAGCCGTGCTTCCCTTTCCACTTTGGCTTGTCGTAGTCCAGCAAGTACTAAGGAGCGAGCAGCTAGACTTCTCACTGCGAGACTCCTAAGGCCTTGTGCTGCAAGCGAATAACTACACTTAAGCTCAGGTCCCCGCTGAATACCGGCTCCGGATGGGTTTAGCCTATTTGCACAGCTTTAGACAGGCTTAGTTACTTAACTTATTACCAGGGTTTTGACTGTCTATGCGATCGAATAGGGCTGACAGAAGACTCAGGGCATTCTACTTAGACAAAGGACTGTCGCAGTTTCTAAGTTTGCTTAGATTCTGCTTAAACCTGGGCTATGCATTGCAATGCTGACGCGCAGTCTTTGCTTAAACAAATGTTCTCTTACCTGCAACACATCCGAGCATGCGTCGATTTTCGTTCCATCGGGTGCGTCCGGGAGAGCCTTGCAGGTACCCTTGTCCTTTGTGGTCGACAAGCTCGCATCGTATTGTGCCTTGTCGCAGCACTGCCAACAGTCCACTCCAGAAACCACCACTCCACTTCCAAATGCGTCCACGGAGAGGTACAGCTGCTGGCCTGGTGTGCCGAGGACTGCCTTCACAGCGTATGTCTCGTCCCGGTAAGACCGAAGGTCCGCTGATGCGACGCATGAAGCGCCGACAAGAAGGGACAGGCCTACGACTAACAGGAGACGCATTTTCAATCCCAAGTGCTTCCTAAAGCAACTGGCATAAGTCCGCGAGACGGATCTTCAAACGAGTAATGGCGACATAGCGCCACACTAGCATATGCTATCATGCATCATGTGACACACTAGCCACACTAGCCCTCGAAGAGCGCCTCTTGCAGAAGACGAACCGCTCTATCTAAGATCAGGGGACGCTAGTAAAGGTTTGCGGATACGCGACAGAAAAATTTACCCATAGTCGGGGGGGGGCATGTCGGAAGGAAATATGTAAATGATTTATTGAATTATTTAGCGACAAAGCCTTGTAGTATCAAAGACGCTAGAGTTGAGGGCGAGTGATAACAACGAAAAACCCTAACTCACAGAAAGAGGGCCATGTTATATGAGATTTTTCCACTGCTAACTGCTATAATGTGCCTGCATTAGCAGCTAAATAACTTTCCCAGGGGATGCATGTAAATAAGGGCTTCGCATACACTGGTTAGCTAACAAGAAAGTCAATGCTCCCAGCGCATATAAGGGCGAGACCACTACTTTTGTGGGCCGATGCTATAAAAGGGCATTAGCTACACCGAGCATCAAGTGATGCGTGTGATGACAGCCACCTACAGGGCACGACGCGACTTAAGACGACCGGCTTAGAACTGACTGCTCCAGCCGTCCCATTCGACGTGTTCTTAAAGGCTCAAGACTCCATACGCCCGGTAACGTTTGCTACACAAACCCCTTGTTCGACGCCAGCGCGTCTTACGAAAACGGCACACCCCAGCGTCGCACACACGCACATTCACCTCGTAGCGAGCTGATAAGAAGATTAAAACGGGCGGAACCCTCCTAAGAATGCGAGACAAAGCAGCTTTGGAATGGTCCAATGTCCGCTTCAAGCGGAACTAGGGTCGATCTCGACGCGTAGCGTACGTTCGAAGGTGACTCATCAGTGTGGATGAACAGAAAGTATAAGCCAAGATGTGCTCATCATGACGTACCTTACGTGGCGAAACTGTGCAAAATGCAGTGAAGACAAAGATCACGATTTTAGAACGTGTTCTTCAACTGTCCTACATTAAGCTAGTATCCAGGTATTCTACATTCACGGTAGTGTAAATAGGGCTTAAGGCCTAAAGTGTAAAGCCTAAGCATTAATGAAGACCATAATCGTGGACAAAAGCTGGCTAACATTTCTAAACAGGCAAAGTGCAATAAAAAGTACTAACAACTGGCGTCAAAAAAGGTGGCGCACACAAAAAATGAGAGAATTCAAACGGGGGAATCCGGGCGGTATCAAGGGAAGGGGGAATTGGTTCATTCGTTCCAAACAAAGTGACAACCCGTTCATAATTTCCAGACGTTTCGTACCATGTTCTGTACCGATTTTTGCCAAAAATTGTGACTATCAAAAAGGACGCAGAGTAAAAAGTGTTAATATCCTAACATGCTCTATGTGAGGGCCCCTAAACGGCCGAAAGCAAACGTGTTCGTGCATCTTCTCCCATCCAATAAATTTTTCAAGTCCGTCAGTTGCTTAGCGACCCTGTTTCCCGGAAGAAAAACGGTTTTGAAATTACTCAGTCGCAGGTAAACAACAATTGGCCTCGTTTTGGTTGACTAAGTGCGTCATTGCTATCTTGGAGCATAACAGTTGCACGGAAAAGTGCTTGCTGGCGGTACTGGCTGTTGGGTCGTCCAATTTTGGATCGTCATGTCTTAGAAAGAACATCCCTTCGTGACAACAATGTGGCTCGTAACGGCCACAGTGGCATATTCCCGGCAACAAGACGCCGTCTTCATATCGTTGCCTAGCTGGATAGTAGAGTACTAGCCTCCTCGCATGCACGGGACGATACCGGGCTTTCACAAAATTTTTCCAGGACATAACTGTTCTTCCGGTCGGCTAATCCAAAGTGGGGAGTGCATGTGCATGCGCGTACATATGTTATGCATGCACATTTCATCCGTCTCGCCTGCTACGTATGTGCATGCTCTCAGTGCATGCGCGGTTGACGTGGGTCCAATGTTGCATGCCTCGCAAGTGACTACACGCGCATGCATCGTATAACTTACCCGCATGCCATGCACGCAGAGTCGCCCGCTGCACGGGAAATCAGAAAGCACCTAGCATCAGGGATCTCAAACCCCCCTGGATCCAAGGGGTACCCCCTGGATTTGGCTTTTTGCCCCGGTTTTCT
>JNEY01001137.1:11090-31126 GCA_020875895.1 Aphelenchus avenae
ACCCCCCACCTAATAAACCCCCGGTTCCAGGGACCTTTTCGAATTAGACCCCCCGGGGGGTTTATTAGAGGAAATACGGTACCTACTTAGGTTGTTAAGAGACCATTTCTGAAACTTGATGGGCATGCTCGAATTACGTGCTTCTTTGCGCGGAATATCTGCAGTCGAAGTATATAAAGGGATCAATGAATGGCCGAAAGCAACTTCGCGGTTCAAAACTGAAGCAAATCCTAGAGCGAGTAGTGTTCGTGAAGCAAGCAAGACGCGACCGCTTGAACGCATCTGCACGCATAAAACGCCATCGGCAGTGCGTTGCAAGCAGAATTCTTTATTGAATTATAATCGCACATCACTTAAAGCTCTGCCTGCCGTCTTCCAGTGTCTCGACGTCCGACGATGAAATTTCGCTGCCACTACGCTGAGTGCAACTTTGCCACCAACTGGTACTCCCATCTCGACGGGCACATCCGCACGGTTCACCTGAAGGAGAAGCGGCACGTTTGTCACCACTGCGGCTACGCAACCGCCTGGAAAGGGTCCTTCAATCGACATATGAAGCGGCAGCACGGGGAAACGCCTGTGGGCGACGGCCGTAAAAACCGGGCGAAGGTTGGAGTAGTGTAAGTCGCAGAGTCCATTCTTTTCAATTGTTCGCTGAGCACAAAGTTAATGCCACGTCGTACTTAACACGCTACTGAGTCTCCCCACGACCCACCCTCAGGGTTTGTGCCCTCAAAAACTTTATTTTGATTTCTTGTGCAATTTTTAACCTTCTGGGCCAGACCTGCGTAATAATATTCCATAACCGCTGGACCTGAAATTTTTGGACTTCGATCGTAGCGGCGTCGGCATCATTAGTACAAAATACGGCCAGGTTTCAGAATGTGCATGCTTCCCCAGGGCGAGAAGGTTAAGGCGACGGCGAAGCGCAGCGGCAGATCCCTGCCTCCGAGGCAGTACGTTTGTGACGAATGTGACTACGAGACCGTGCGCAAGTCTGCCTTCGAACGGCACTTAGAGCTAGAGCACTGCGAAACACCGAGGATGCAAGAGACAGCGTAAGTCGGGCCTGATTATTACATAAAGTTTAACCTCGGTGCTAAGAGAAGAAGCTGGTTCACACGATAGCCAGCCTTGACGTTGTTTTTTTTTTTCAGACCGTACTTATGACGGCCGAACAGCGATTATAGGCGGTAGCTTGTCCATAGGGACAACCTTTTAACCGGCGTTTATTTTACTATTGTTTAGGGTGTACGAGTCACCATCTCCCCGTCACCGTGAGTCGATGAAGCAGCGCATTGAGCACTTTTTCGCGAAGAAGCGAGCCTCTGCCGGCGCGGATACGCATGCGTGCAAGCCGATCGTGCAGGTCGTCGACGAGGAAGACCAGCTCAACCGTTCTTTCATCGAGCAGGCGTTGCACGACGCTCTGCTGCGCCACGTGTGGCGTCTTCCGGAGTGCTTCGTCGAGCTCAATTTGTAGCCTGCTTACCGTGCTGTGTTGGAATGCGCCCTACAATTTATTTATACATATCCGAACGTATGCACAATAAAAAACCATATCCCAGGCCCCATGTGTCGCTGGAGAGCTCGCGTTCTCTCATATAGGTCCCATTCATGCTAGGTTGAAGCAAGTGCAACTTTACGAAGTTCTGGACAGAAGCATTGGGCCTGCTTCGCAGCCTCCTTCGCAACCTGTACATTGTGAAGGACGCACAATCGGAGCTCGGCTACTTTGTGTGTACGTCTCATTATGCATACCTAAATTCCCAGTGTAAAACTTTCAGTTATACAAAGCGGTAAAAACGTTCAGTCCGTGTGGAGGTCGTTTAGCGCCATCGAAAACACTTCATCCGCAATGTCCGAACACGCTTGATGATTGCTATCCTTGTTAGGAGTATTTCAAACGGGTCATCAGGACACACTTTTTGCGAACTATTGAGCGACGCTTTCTCACACTCGGTCCGCGCGGCGCATTGTCGCCGGAAATTCCCTTGCGGTCGCCCGGTGTCAATGACACAACCGCCGTGTACAAAGGGTCATTTTGCAACATCCGATTGATCCGTTTTTTGTCGCGGAATAAATTATGGTTTCGCGCGTGCAAAGGAGACAGCTGGACGCAGAGAAGAAGAGCGTGTTTGAATAGTTGCGGTTAGGCGAATTATGATGTTTCTAAGATGTAGAACTCCTTGAGGCGAGATGGCGTCTTGAAGTCCTGATGGGCCCTGAGCTTAAGGTTTTGCCTTCGCGTCCTCATTCTCGCTCGTGCCTTGCCCAAACCTTACGTTGTTAAAATCTTGGCGCCATCGTTTGTAACCTACGTCATACTATTCGTACTAAGTATCAACCAGGGAAGGGGACTAAGTTCGGATTCGGATATTCGGTGCGATTTTGGTATCCGAACTACGTATGCTAGTTCGGTCCAAAAGCCGCATTATGCTTAAGTTTGCAAACAAAAAAGGCGTAAGAACTGTCATGCAAAGAGCCTCTTAACTTTTGGTATGCCTATGTCTCTTCTACGAGTGTCCATGATTCTAGACACTTTTTTGGCGGGAAGGCCTCTTCCTTCTTCGAAGCGCAGTAAGTTCCTCGCCGAGGCGGCTGCATGATCCAATTCAATTTCACAATTGAATTCCAATCAAAGAACAACGCGCCGGATGGCGGCGTGTGTGTTGACCGAACCCACGACTGTCGCGGCCGTTACGCTCGAACGGCCCCCAATTTGCCGCCGTTTGATCGCGTCGAACATATTGCTACTCGCGTGTGCCACTTGTCTCTCGTCGGCGCGGTGTCTGAGCCTTGCGAATGGGGATTTTTTTACTCGAAGACCTCGTTGCACGAGTGCGTAAGTGAGCGTTCAAACTGCGCCAAATGGTGTCCGTTCTGAATGGTTTTATGGGTTACTGCTGATGAAGACATCTTGTCCGGTGGATGAATGAGCCGTGCAGTAGCAGAGCAATCCCGGTAGGCACAGTCGGCTAAGCCATTTTTTTGTGGGAAGTTTTGTGTAAGCGAAAAGTCCTACCTACATCTGAGCGTAGCCGCCTCTCTTGCATGATATGGGTTTTCGCGGAAGTGAACTGAAGTGAAAATGAAGCAATGGCAACTTCACTTTATTTCATTTCACTACACGATGTTTCACTGAAGCTAGCACTTCACTAGTAATTTCTGCTTGGCGAAGCGGGTTTTTGAGGAACTAAGATGAAGCGAAAACGAAGTTAGGTCGAGTTCGCTTCACTGCGATTCACTTCATTAAACTTAAGCGAAGTTGATACTTCAGCGAAACAGCGATTCTTTAGCCGTGATTTCACGTCATCGCAAAAAGCCGAAACGTGACTCGCGTCAAGGGTTCGTCATGGGGGGCACGGGGGTTATCTTGACACGGACCCATCACGGGGATGGGTGCAACCAGGTTTATTCGGTGGTCCCAAACTCCGTTCCCAGATTGTCGACCGAATTTGTAGGCAATCGACGTAGACGCTTTTAACCATCGGCCGTGCACTTTTCTTGGTCTCGATCAGCGGCAAAACTTCTGCCGGGTTTGGTTGTATGCCTTCTATGGATTCCTACCCATGCGCGTCCCGCACCGCCATAAAGGATTATCACGGCTTTTGGCGTTTTACATCCCCTGAAAATGAATGACTGCTTAATGTCTTTACGCGCAAAGACAATGACCGTACGCTACCGACCACCACCGCAGCCACTAATTTCTTTGCGGTTCTCTTTGCGACCGCCGCTACCGGCCTCCCACGAAAACTTGACTTGGCGGCGGTCGGTAGACGTCGGTAATTGCGACCGCCCATGCGGCGCGTCAAGGTAAACCCTTCTTTGCCACGATGCGCGGCGGACGCTAAAGACTGTGCGGTCGTAAACGAGCTGCGCGGAAACTTAACGGTAGCCGTGCCCGCTTAGCGCTAAACTGAGTGACAAAGAGGACCGCTCCTGGCCGTTAAATGCGGACACGCGGTCCTGCGCGGAGGTTCCCGAAACCGTTTTGTCGGCGAAGGTGGCAGTGAGCGGAAATGCGTGAGGTGTGGCAGAGCCGACGATTCCGCGACGTCGGACACGTTCGTTAACCGCAGGTGTCCCGCACGAAGACGTCGTCTTTCAAAAGTGATCGATCCTCGCTCCTCAGGAAGATGACTAATTGGACTGAAATGCGTGGTTGTTTTTCTTGTTCCACGCACTCCGTCGTATCATCTTTACAGCTGCGATCATCGATTTCCCTGCATCATGGGCTGAAGCTTTGCGACATCCGCCCTCGTTAGTTTCTGGTAGCATACATGTTCCTCGTTGTAGCTTTGGAGTGCTTGTTACGCTTCTTATCGAGGAAAAACAACGTTCTTATTCCACTCCAACGTTCGCTAACTACGTTTATGGACGGACTCCTTTGTGCATCCATACCCCAGACGCAAGGAATTTCGCCCTCAAACCTGCAGGACGGATGATGAACGCCTTAAGTGTGGCGTAAAAAAACCCATCCCAGTCTGACGTGCTCGGTCTGGCTATGCTGTCTGTATGGGCCTTATAGCCATAGAAGTGTAAGCTTAATACCGCCAACTAATGTCTGCCTCGTTTTAACTTCTGCCTTAATCACCCAGTGAGCCGTTTTCAGGTCTCTCCAGAACGACTTGTCTCGGACGTAGATCTCAATTGCTGCATGAATATGTAAGCATGCTCAGCGTGAGTAAGTTTATTTGTACCATACCAGCATGCTTACAGAAGCCTGCTGTGCAAGCAGTATGACAGATAAACATCGTAGCGTGATGCTTGAATTCATCCACAGTACTCGCGAACCTACTCCTTCAGCATTCACGTGTTCGACAGCCGCATGCCGCTCGTGGCAGCCAGATAATCCGCTCGTTTACTCCCCGTCTCTCTTACCCGGTCGCGTGGCGCTTAAGATCCCCGAGCGAATGCTCCGTGGACGGAACTTTATTGACTTCTTTGTCCGCGCAAACACTTTCGAAAACTACCCATTTTATTGCCGCGATTCGACAGGGGACATCAAAATTCGACGAGGGGAACCTCCTTCCGCGCGCCGGCTACGTCAATCGTGTGGACCATCGAAGACCTTCAGCGTGGTGGAAATCGTCTCGCTTACCTATTCGCTGCGACCTCAATTAAGCGAATCTCGCAGTTCCTCGCTCGGAAGACCGCTTCCGATCCCATTGCGGTCCGCGATTCCGACGGCCATGGGTGGTCGACGACGCACTTCAAGGACGTCACCGTATTCTGCGACGCTATTCGGCGGCTTATTGGCTTCTACGAAGCGCTATGGAGTCCTCAGGTTACTAGCGGAAGTGCTATGTATTGTCGCGGAACTATGCCGAGTCGCGGATGCGAGCTTCCAGAACCATGTCAGGCCGCCGGACAAGATTTTTCAGGTAAGCAGGGCTGCGAGAACAGTACTACTAACCGCAGACGCATACTTCGCTGTAGTCCTAAGAGTGGGTTTGCATGTTATTCGTCAAAGGGATTGTGCTTCGTCAACATGCAGGTAGTAGACTTACTGCTGGCTTGAACAGGAAGACGAAATCGCAAACCGTTCCTTCTAGTGTTTACACTGAACATAGAGTTTTTGGGCATGCGAACTGAATTTGAACTGTACTGGGTCTTATCCGGCTTAGTTAAGGTTATGGAAAGTTCAATAAACTGGCAAGTTCAGATAAATACTTGCCCTTCTCCCGCTACGTTTCTTTGCCTATCGGTAGCTTACGCGATTCTCTTTTGCTTGACCCGGCCAAAAGAGCATAGATAGCAGCTATTTCGCTGGGCCCTTGTACCTTGGACCTTGATTCTCAACACTGAAGGCGTTAGAAATCTACCTATTCGGGTTTGACAAATGGCTACTTCCTCTCGCTAGAGAAACTGCCCTAACAACGATCGCTTTCTTTCTACGGCTAGTTTGCCCACGGGGTACCTTTGATTGATCCTTTTGCTTGAACGATCGTTTCCCCAGGCTAGAGAGGTATGCCCCGGTGCCCCGATAAAGACGACGGGCTACGCAAGTCACTTCATGTGTAGTGTGCTTAGCTCATACAAACATCTGCTTTTGCGGTATCATCTTGCAGGCTGCCACTGCAGCGAATAGGCTAACCCGCCCGCGTGCGCGGTGTTCCTCAGCGGATGCTTCCCCGAAAACATTCGCGCATGTCCCTGTGACAAAAAGTGATTCGTCCCCTGCTGTGGCAGCCGCGTGATTTGCATACTAATACGCATCGCAATCTCTCTCATCAATGCGCGCGCCGGTTTTTACGTTGCGTAAACAAACCTCGCTGCGTATCAGGCGCAGAACAGCGGTGCAATGGAACCGCTGATGATGCCAAGCCACGTGTTGTTCAGGTCGTCAAAAATACGCACGGGGAAAGGGGCAGCAAATTATGGACCTGCTCTACGTTGGAAATCTCAGGCAGTAACGTGCTAAAACTGCACGGTTCCGTCCACATGAAACGAAGGTAGCCCCGCCGCCTGAGCATCTACAGCGAAAGCACCCCCTAATTCGCAGCGAAACCATCTCGTAATCAAAAAATAATCCCCAAATTTTCTCAGTCCCAGCTCTAGAGCTCAGTCTATCAAACTCTAGAGCTTAGTCCCTCTAGCTCTAGAGCTTAGTCCCTACGACTCTAGACCTTAGTCCCTCTCTCTAGGCATAGGCTGAGGCTGTTTCGATTAGTCTTTGACCTAGGCTAAGACACACCAAAAACCGATATTTTTTGTTTAACGGGGCGGAACTGTCCAGGGGGCGTAATTGTCGGGCAGCCGATAGGGAAGATTCAATCAATCCATGTGGTTTAGGGCTGTCCGCAAGCGTTGCTGAACGCGCGCGCCTTCAAACACTTCCGCACAATGTGCAACGAGAAGCCCGCGGAAGCGATCGTCGCGTACGAAGGCATCCTGGACGTGATGGAGCAATGCAGGGAGCGGACACAGTTCCAAAGCTGGGACTGCTCGACGATACCGGGGACGGTACTCAACGATCCGTCGCAGTTGAAATATGGTGGGTACAGTTCTGCCTCTCAGTGTCAGAGCCGATTGAGAATCCGATCCGATTCAAAGTTACAGGATTTATATTCCAAAAATGGGCGATATTCGACGGCGTTTCTCGTTAAAGGCCAAACGAGCATTCGAAAACGACAGAAATTCACAATGTTGGAAGCACTGGAGTCCTTTAGCCTAAGACTGTGGGCAAAGTGATCGATATTCGGTCCCGATCCAGATTCTCGCGCAAGCTCACACCATGTGGCGTCTCAGTAGCAAAATCCTTTTTATTCCACGAGCAAAATGCCTATTCCGAGAAATCGCTGCATTCAATGACGGCGTTTGTCCTTTTTGATTTAATTTGTCTAACTGCATGCTAGAAATATAATTCCCCGGTTTAGGCACAAAGGAAACAGCTTATCTCTGGGCCATGTCCTCGGCGGGTGCCGCGTGGGGCATCGCAACTGCTTGCGCCCAGGGCTGGCTGGACGGAATCGACTGCAAATGCGTCGCGTCGAACGCAAGAACTGGCGCCAAGTGGGAATGGAACGGATGCCCGGAAGGCCTCACGTATGCGATGAAAGAATCGCGAAAGCTGCTGACGCGGACGGAACGCACCCGGCCCGCGTTCAAGGCGCTGGAGAGGCACAATCAGCGAGTCGGGAGGCAGGTAGGCACGGCTACCAAATGATTATCCAAGCCGCTTTCCATTTCATGACCTAAGTCACCCTAGTTGCCGCAGAATGCATTAAGCCTATTAGGGTCCTTTCCGAACCTACGCGCTTTTGGCAAGAGGTCGAAACGACGCCCGAAATCGAAACACCGGAAAGTTCCGTGTTGAAACCGAAGTCTAGCCCCGCAGGGAAACCTCGCTTAGGCCTGGTCGCTTACAGAACGTTTGAATAACAAACGATGTCCATCGGTTGACCGTGGAAGAACAGAAATCTGTAGCGACGACATCAACTCGCCGATACCTCCATACTACAATACAAAACAATAGGCCAGCTTCGAAGTCTTCTCTCCTCCATCCCTTCCTCCATCCTTTCGCTCCACTGAGCAGGAGTAGAGTATCCCTATCCCTATATATCCCTAGAGTTTCTGGTAGTAGTAAGATAAACATCAAATTTTCTACCCATGCAAAGCTTTACTACCTCCTTCAAGCCCAACGAGTGACTGTCGCAAACTCTGGGTTGTGCTTTTTGTGTCATCGGCAGCCAGGGCAGACCTACGTGCTTCGCATTCCGCGGGTCGTATTGACGTATCACTGCCCTTCGTAACAAGCAATAGCGGCTGAAGCGGCAGGTTTCGTCGTTTCCACTTCATAGCAAAATTAACTGGCGATGCGTTCATACCAATACGCATGGACGATGTGGTAATACGGCCCATGCTTTAGGCTGTGAAGCGAACGCAAACCACTGCGTGCAAGTGTCACGGCGTCAGCGGTAGCTGTCAGTACAAGCACTGCTGGGAGAAGAAGCTCGGCAACCTGGACACGATCTCGGAGCATCTCACGGAGAAGTATCGGAACGCGAAGTTCATCAACGGCGGTGACATCTCCAAGGAAAGGCACTCGGACCTTGTAAGCACGCTAACCTCAACGTCATAATTATTAAGCCTATGCCTCGTAGATCTACATCGAGCGGAGCCCGGACCAGTGCAAGCAGTTCCACTACGACATTCAGCATCGACGGTCGCTGCCGAAGATCTGCAACTGGAGGAACGAGACGCATTCGCGCGGCGACTGCGACCAGTTATGCTGCGGACACGGATATACGGTACGCCATACGACCTACTCTGAAATCCTGCGCGGTACGCAGAGGGGTCGGCGCGTATGTTTGAGGGCTAAAAGCACTGCCGTCTAAGACCCTTTCGTCATTGCGACACCTCTCAGAACTTTCGATTACTTCGCTCTTTTCTGCTTTAAACTGCATCTGACAGCCCCATTTAAGAGATTAGGATTCCCGGGGTATTCGGTTCCGAGATCGAGCCGATGCCTAAGTAGCATAAGTGTTCACTTTTTTACTCGCTGATGCAAGTAAGCGCTACTACGGGAAGAACTCTAGGAGACTTTGGAGCCCTTAGGCCCCAATTGCCTTAAAAAGCTCTTACTCTGCGATTTTCCCGGCGAAAGCTGCAAATCCCGTAGTAGGAGTAGGGGTCGATTAAAGTCGCTTTAGCGTCTCGTAAAACACCGATAACTTGCACATTTAGGTCTCCTACGACTCCATCAGCTACAAGTGCAACTGCAAGGTGGTCTGGTGCTGTAAGCTGGAGTGCGAGGACTGTCTTCAGCATCGCTACGTGTCCACGTGCAACACTTGAACGTCAGCGAGAAGCTTTATTTTTGACATAGTTTGTCCACATATTTGTAAATTTCTCCATGCGTTGTTAGTAGGTCGTCAGTAAAGTATGTTGTGTGCACACTCTATTCGGAATCGATTCTTGTCGGTTCGGAATGGAAAATCAGCCGGATTTCGGACAATCGGAATCGTTAATCGGAGACACCCTTGGACAAGCTGGTTTATTCCCAATCGCCGAGAGCGGCTCAAAATAAAGCTTTCACAAATACCTGCTGGGGACATAAGAAACACGCATTTTTCGAGATATTGTCCCTAACGAGCTTCAGCGGGGCACGCAGCCATGGTCAAATTTTGCGCAGAAGGTGCGTCTAATTTTTGCAGGTCGCAGGGAGCAACCGATACGCCCACGCAAAAAACTGACGAGTCCAAGACGATTCCTCGCTGGTTTGGCGAACCCAAACGTTACGCAGAAAAGTCCTTACATTTTTTTTGTAAAAATCTATGTTTTAGTGAAAGTTGACCTAGATTTTTGCTTCTAATCTTGGATTTCCTTCGCAGAGTCAACAGCCTGCCCCTTCCTCAAACCAAAGTCCACGAGCATACGTGGCGACGCTCCGGTCTTGTCTTAAAGTTACAAGCAGTACTAACTTTGTCTAAGGACGAAGATCGAGCCAACACTTTATTTTGTCAACATTTTGCTACACAATATCATTGGCATCGTGACGCTAGCAAACGGATCAGAAAACCACTCCATGCCCGTTGTTGAGGAACTCTTGCGAGGACTTGAGTGTGCCTTCGGGAAGCTGCGTGGCGACGGTCTGGAACATCGCCTCCATGAACTCCAGGCCCACAACCTGGTCCAGGTCCATGGGCGCCAAATTCTGGTTGCTCGCGTCGTCGTAGGTCATGACTGTGCACTTGAACTCCTCCGAGCTGTCTAAAAGTGGTTTCGTGATGACTCTCACATTCGCATTTTTGGTGCTGGTGGCACATGCACCACCAGCACATCGCTCTCAGTTGCACCACATTGACTAACGTACCCGTGTCACTTTGAACCGCTGGCTGCATCGACGTCACGCCGGGTTCCGCCTTCACTGTTGTGGTCGTCGATTCTTCCGCTACAGAGGCTGTTTCCGTTGCCGAGGACGGTTCTGCCGTCGGTGGCTTCAGATCCGGGGGAGCAGCCGCGTCGGCCGACACCGTTGCGTCGGGGTCACTCGATGAAGATTCGTTGGCTTCCGACAACAATAGCGCGACGAGTTCCGCGTTGGCCGCTAAAAGGACCAGATTAAAGAAGCAATGTAGATCGTCCTCTACGGGCAGGGAACCGAATTCCGGCGGTACGGTGTACTGGAATCACGCTAGGCCCGCAAAGACGCATCGAAACCTGCATGCCCCGCTAGTGTGAACCTTGGTGGTCACCTAAAGGTCCCAAACCCAAGGCATGCACACAATATTCCCTGTAGCGCAGGTAAAAACAAAACCCCATACCTTGAGTGCGGACTCTGCGTTAATTCTCTGCCTACACCACCACAATGCAAGTCCGCTCACCCTGTGATCGCGTTAGACCCTACCCAACGCGGAGTTAGGTCCAACAAGACCGCGCTAGACCATCCTAGTACCCATAGGGCAACGGCTTGCTCAGTACCCCCACAATCCCACGACGGGCCACGACAAGCATGTTCGATCGTGACCACGAAGCAGCACACACATACTCAACAACTATAATAGGCCTATCCACTTGTCTTCGCACAGTCAGCATAAACGTAGACTAGCTCCACAAGGCTCATAATTGCAGCTTACTAGACGGCGCTTCGCCGCGATTAGGCTGCATCCAGAAGCCAGTCCCTGTTCTACAATTCAGCCCCAGAGATCAGCGTGATATGCCCTAGAGAGGTGCGTATCAGATATCTTACCCTTTTCTTCGTGATGCTTCGCCTCCACAGCCTCATCGAGCTCCATCGGCCTGACGGCTTCAAGTGGTTCAACGGCAACGTTCGGGACTTCCGTCGCTGCTTCATACGCCACAGCTACGTGGCACTCGACGCCCTCCGGTGTCTCTTCTTTCGGGACCCTCGGTGCCGCTTCTGCAAAGTCCGTCCGCTTGGCGGCCTTCCTCGAGCGCAGGTTTCGGTCACTCGGAGGTACGGCCGGGGAATTGTTCGCGGTCTAAATCCACGAGTTTCGGTGACTAAGAACTAGGGCTCGTCAGACTGCGGTTGCGGAATCCAACCGCTCAGGTAATACCGTGTTTCCCGGATCAATGAGGTTGACGTCGCCATTTTCGAAAGGCCCCGAATGTCCAGACAAGCGAAAATGTCATACATGCATTGTAAGGAAGAAAATCATGCTTTTGGAGTAGAGAAGACGTGAAACCGACCGTACCGTACTACTGACCGCTCCGTACCATAGTGAGCCAAAATGCTGTGCCATTTCTGCTAAATACTGTATAGAACGGCACGATACGGCATGAAATATGAAGTTTTATGTACCGTACGCCGTGCCGTACTGACTCGCTCTGTTACCGGACAACGGTACGGCGCGGAGTACAGCATGGTACGGCGCATCACCTATGATTTTAGAACATACGTACTTGACTTTTTCTCAGCACGTCACGGGAGACTCACTATTGGGGAAGTCACGAATAGGGGTCACATGGCGCACTACGTCCCAGTCCCGATTCCCAGTAGTTGGGATCCATCCTTCAGTTTCGGATCGCCTTACCTTAGCCGCGCCGGCTGCCTTCTTCGTCACCACACGCTTCCGGTTGAAGGCCAGCGGCGAACCGCAGTTGCGCTGATGCCGCTTGAGGAGGTCGCTTCGCGGCGACGAGTAGCTGCAAGTGTCGCACTTGAAGCGCTTCTGCGATAAGTGCACCATGCGCCGGTGACGAGTTAGGTTGCCGCGCTCGGCGAACGACAACTCGCAGCGGTCGCATTTGTGGGGGCGCTCGCCTAAATGTAAGGAATTCTCAGCTGATTATTTTCGCTTTAAATTTTATTGACCATATATCGTTGTAGCTATGTTAGTCTTACCTATTTGAAGTAAACTTTTGTTGTTTTTTTAATTTAGAATGGCTTTTAGATGATTTATCAGCAGCCCCGACAAACTTTAATTTTTTCAAATTTAATTTTAAAATTTATCCATTTAAAATTTAATTGTCTTAGAACTTACCAGTGTGGATTAACTTGTGCGCGCGCATCAGGTTCTTCTGTGGCGTAGAATAGGTGCAGCCCTTCTCCTTGCACCGGAGCACCTCGCCTTTGTGGTGACGTCGATGGTAGAACAGGTCGGACCTGTACTTGAAGCGTTTGGTGCACTCCTCGCAGGCGTAGGGTCTAAAAGCGGTTGTCGACTAGGAATGGCTAGACGCAGCGAGCTTACTTCTCGTCCGAATGCGACGCGAGGTGTATCCGGAACGCTTGCTGCGTGACGCTCCGGTGCTCGCAGTGAGGGCACGGTATCGTCCGTCCCCCGTGCGTCCTCCGATGCACCGACAGATGGGACTTGGACTTTGCGCGGAAGTCGCAGTCGGCGCAGGCAAACGGCCTGAAACTAGGTTAGATTGGCACGAGTGGGCAAGAAAAGCAGCGCAAATGATATGTAAATTGGACTAAAAAGCCCTATTGGATCCATCCTAACTTGGCAAGTGCTTGAGACCCGTTTGTAGTGCTGCAGAAGATGCGTACCTCTCTGGGTCTGAGTCCGACGCTTCGGTCGAATGCGTCGCTTCATGCTTCTTGAGTGCCGCATCCGTCGAGAACGTCTTCTTGCACATCGCACACGTGTGCCGGACGCTAGCGCTTTTCTTCTTCGTAGCCGTGGCGGCCTTGTCTAAAGGAACATATGTTGTAATGAAAATAAGTAGAAAAGGGGCTAGACGAATGGTCGTAGGGGGAACCATTTCGGATAACGACTGGGTTGAAACAAGTGCGGCACTCACGATTCGCAACAGGATTACATCAAACCTGTACCATTTAAATGGGTGACTCTGGGCTACCACCGAACAGAGTGGGTTCTTCGAAAGCTAAAATATTTGCTTAAAACGAAAACGAAAATCTCATTGTTCCTTCCTCATGTGGTTCTCATTAACTCCTGTATGCTTAAGCGAATATGTGGTGTTCGCTTGGTTTCTGGGCAGTCCCTGTAGAACCATCACATTTGCACCAAAAGTTCATGGTAATGGTATGGTAGGTACCTATTTTCCCACCTTGTGAGAAGCCTTCTTCCGTCAAAGAAACGTAGCCTCCCTGTAGTGCTGCCCCACTGCTTTGGCTCCGCTACGCTGTTTAGCCGTGTGCTTCTGTTAATTTGGACAATTCTAAGAAATTTCCGTCATACACACGCAGAGAGCAAACAAAACCTTCAACACAAAGAGACCAATGATGAAATGTTGCATTGACCAATGGGAAATCGACGAGCACCACCAAGACCGGTTGCGAAACGCTTCGTTCAAGCACGGCGGTCACTAACGCGACGTCCATTCCTCCCTCCCAGCAAAGCGCCCTCGCCGCCGCTCAAAACCGCATTCTCACGCAGAGGCTATCGGCCCAAGTAGTATAGTGGTTAGTACTCCACGTTGTGGCCGTGGCGACGCAGGTTCGATTCCTGCCTTGGGCAATCCTTTTTCACGCCTTGGGGTAATTACTTTTAGCACTAAGCTTTAGAGTTTTTGCCGCATTTAGTGAGCTTTAAGCAGAATTGTGGCTTAAGGCTGTCGCAGTCATAATTTTGCGGTCCGAAAAACGCACGAATTGAAGAAAAAAATCAAATAAATGCTAAGAATTTTTGGATAGGTTAATCGCGATTTCTCCCGTATTGTGACTGCAGTCAGTCAAGTCTAATTTCAACGCTAGGCATCCGGTCACTTACCAGTAGTTTTAGATTGGGTGAGTAGTTGCTGTTCCTCCGAGTCGAATTCGCTCGGTTCTTCCTTGACCTCGTTCTTCACTTCACGCAGGTTTTCCGCTGCTCGCGTGGCAACCTGAACTGTTCTAATGAGTGCTGAAGTCTTTTGTTCTTCCTACCTTCCGAAGAGGCTTCTTAAGACGAACGTGTAACGCCATTGGAGAGGAGCCCGAAGGCGACGCGTTCCTTAGACGCGTGGACCGGACCATTTGCTTAGTTGAGTCAAGCTAAAATCATCGGAAGTCAACCTGACTTTAGCGGCTTCTTTCAGACGAGCAAACTCCCGAGAATAACGAATGAGTAATGCCAAGAACAAACGAAAACATCCACGCTAAGGCAGATGACATTTTTCTCACATGAAAAGGCCAAACATTGCGTAAGAATCGAACGAGGCGAGAGCGACTCTCGCCGAAGAGAGTCGCACGTGCGTGCGGTTCGGCGAAATGCTTGCCACGCAGCAAGTGCAGTGGGACCTCATGAGAAAACTGGATGGGAGGAAAGTAGAAATGGTACGCTCTCAGCATACGCTGGAAAGGTGTTTGGACGCTCAAAGTGTGCCCGCAACTGCACCTTCAGTGTAACCGAAAAGTATTTTCTCTACTAGAAAATCATTCTTTCTTTGTTGCGGATATTTCAAAACAGCAAGTGCCCCACTGCGATAGGGCACATTTCGCCTGCCCTCCGCGACAAAGCCCGCCATTTTGCGGGTCTTCCTGAAAAATCGCAGGTACGGACGATTCCTGGCTGCACACGCCGATTTCGCCATCTTGAATCAGTGCACTAAAGCGCGACGGCGACCTTTGAACAAACGGTTAGACGCCTTGAAGATGGGGCTAATTATGCACGCACTGTTGCATCGCGGACGCTGATACTCGCATCGGAAGCGTTCTGACAAACATCGGCAGGAGGTAAGGCCACCGAGGTGGGTGAAGGCATGCAGATTAATGCCATTGCGGCATGAGAATCTTGCAAGAACGGCGCAAGTATGCTCTCCAAAAGCATAGGTATACTGAGCCATCACGTTGGTGTGCAGGGCGGCTCCGGAGGCCATTGGCTTCGCCGCAATGATCAATTCCGTGAGGCACGACCGACGAAACCGCTTGACGCCCCAAGCGGGCCTAATTATGCAGGCGTTGTTGCATTGAAGGACGTGCTAGACACGGCGGAAGCGCTCCGACCATGACGAAATAAAGGTAAGGCCATCGATGTGAGTAATGGCGTGCAGATTAATGATCCTTAACGGCATGATCATCTTGGAAGAAGGACACCTAACGCGTTAGTCCAACCAAGGTCTCCAAAAGCGTGGGTATACACAGCGCATCACGTTGGCTAAAAGAAAGAAGTACGCGGTGCACGGCGGGTCCGGTGGCCACTGGCTTCGCCATCTTGATCAATTCGGCTCGCGCGACCGACGAAAACCGCTTGACGCAAATGGTCCTTATTATACAGGCGCTGTTGCTCGAAGGACATGCTAGTCACGGCAGAAGCATTCCGCACAGGAGCGAGGAAGGTAAGTCATCGAGTTGAGCAATAACATGCAGGTTAGTGATAGCTTTACACGCGAGAACCTTGATAGGAGAACGCTTAGCCAGTGCCGATGCCTTCAAAAGCTCGGGCAAAGCGCATCAAGCGGTGCTCTGCGGGTCCAAAGGCTATTGGCTTCGCCTCCTTGATCAATTCAGTGAGGCGCGACCGACGAAAACCGCTAGGCGCTGCAAGTGGGCCTAATTATGCGCGCATCGCGCCTGCTTGCAATCATCGATCGGAGTGAAAACGTAATTTTGAGCCCGGAAGAGCACATTGACATGCAAATGACACTCGGACGAGTGTCCCCTTGAGGCATTGTGAACATTTTGGAATAACCGAGCATTCGGAGCGACTCTAACCCTTGGAGTGCGGAATGGTGCGATCTGTAACGACACGTCTTTTCCTTGGGGCACTCGGTAATAGTTTGGTTTTGTGCAAAGACAAGACAACGAGAAGCCATTGCATGGCGCCCACGACTGGGAAAACGCCTCGAGACTCAAACGCACAGGGGGAGTTACCTAATTCGTGTCTGCCTTTGAACAATACATGGACATTAATGCTTTCAGTGGGACGGCAGGTTAAATATGCCCATCGGTCTACACAGTTTCGAGTCGGCAAGAAAAACGTTACCCACGGTTATGGTTATGCCATGGGCCATCAAGGACCATCCCACAACACGTCACCGGCGCTTCATCGAAGCAACCGACAAAATTAGTTTAATTAGTTTCAAGCTACCCGGCGAGATAAAGATAACCGACGAGACCTAGGTCTTGCCGCAACAAAAGGATGTTACCGGATAATCTGCACGACTAAGATCCGACGATGAGCGGGACGGGCATTTATCGCGCCGCATAAGAAAGTCATTTGCATTCGGTGACACTCACTCTGAGAAAGAGCGGGCTGTTCCAGAAACCGCGGGAGTGACCTCGCGCGGATGACCCGCAGCAAGTGGTCAGCCGAGTACTGCCACTTCAACGACCGCGAAAAGGTGCACTGTGAGACAGAGCTCTCAACAGATTTCTTCAAAACGGTTCCCAAAGAATCCAAATTTTAGCTAGTACAAAGGAGATGGTGGGTAAGTGCGAGGTATATACGTTTGTGAAGGTTCGTCTGTATACAGTAAAGAAAGCATGCCTTCGAAGTGAAATCGCCAGCCGTGCCGTGCCGCGTAATAGAGATTGTCGCAGCTCCTCTCATGCCGTCAGCAGGCCCGTGCTGCGAAAATTACTGCCGGTCCGTGTTTTCCGAATTTTTTTAGCCGATGCACTAAAAGGCAAAAAACAAACCGGCACGGCACGGAGAACCGAAGGAAAACGGACGTACCGTGAAACCGGGAGCGAGCGCGGCGACGGTCATTTTCACGGCACGGTTGACTACCCCTATTGCGTACCGTGCTGGTACGGCTTCAAGTTGCCGATCTTTCCTCCCGTTTCTGATCACTGACGGCATAGAGATTATATCAAGCATGTAATTTTCGATTATTTATCGACGCCCGTCAAGGTCGACTAAAGCGCTCCGGCGAGTAGGTCGAGTGGGATAAGAGGTACTCATCGCAGTGGCTGCTTTGCGCGCCTGACAAATTACCATGTCAGTGGCATTTCGCAGCGCACAAATCACCGGATGAGTGCCGTAATCGGAACAGATGTCAGATTCGGTGGCGCGAATAGCGCTCATTTGTCAGCATTTTTGGGAGTCCTACGATGCAGTCACTACAGAAAAAAGATCGATCACAAAGGAAGCGTCTCCCTTGAAAAAAAGGAGCGCGTAACGCTGAAAAACGGCTGATGACCTCTGAGAAATCATTCGCGGCGCAAGTGATGCGGATGCAGAAAAACGATTTTGCTCCCGAAGCAAGGCCTATTCGCATAACAATAGTAAACTGCCGGAAACTCTTGCTTTATGACTTGGTGGCCGGATCGCTGTGAATAGCACCACCATTATTTGTCGGCTGTCGCGTCAAACGTAGCCGAGGACTGACCACGAAAGCCACTCACATGTCGTCGCATCGTCGCGAGGGGTGAATAGTGCACGTTTTCACAGCAACGCGTGCGACATGAATCGCTCGAAACCGGTCGGGACCGATAAGCGACCACAATCAACACCGCACAGCCTACGCGTGGAGGCGACGCAGCTGATTGCATTGACGGGAAAGCTACGTAGGTGTATCAAAGAGACGTTAGAGTCCGTGAATAAGCAACCGAGGGTTCTGCAGCAATTTATTGGGCTTAGTGATGAGCAATGATGAGGTGAGTGCAGGACTCGCCGAACGGCTAGATACAAACAAACTACTCTACCTGACTGGATGGAAGCCATAATGATGAGCAATTGAGGGCAGAGAGACACCACGTTCGGGACCTGGTCTGACTGGCGCACGTGTTTAGCCGCTTGCTAAGACCCTCAGTCGTCCAAAAAACTGCGGTTGAATGCATTAGACCCATCTTTTAGCGTAGATATTTGAGTACTTATGGAGCGAAGATATGATTCGTCGAGCAGGCATGCGTAATAAACTTCAAAATGCGCTGTTCCGTGCGTTAGAGGAAAGAGCCCGACGATGACTCAAGTCGTGATTGCTAGACTCCAATGTACGTGAAATTAGACGCACGCTGCATAACGGAGCCTCGCCTTTATGACGAGTACTTGCTAACGTACAGCAAAAGC
The DNA here is from genome assembly GCA_020875895.1 of Aphelenchus avenae. Taxonomy (NCBI): domain Eukaryota; kingdom Metazoa; phylum Nematoda; class Chromadorea; order Rhabditida; family Aphelenchidae; genus Aphelenchus; species Aphelenchus avenae. The sequence continues at coordinate 29,465 of JNEY01001137.1, forward strand.
GGAAACGCTGATAACGATGGAATATGACGCAAACGTTTGAATGAAGCGATAGTCAGTTACCGATAAGGCTTCATCTACCTAACGGCACTGAGCGTGGTGGCGCTCCCACACCGAAAAACAGCTTCTACAGGTTAATACTGACACATCTTTCGACGACACGCTTTATCAAACTGAGGCTACGTAACAGCGCGGAGAATTTGCCGCCATGAGCAACCTGTGCACACAAAACGAAAGCTAAGCGAAAAACACAAAACGAAACTGGATGATGGCGTATTATCCATCGTTTGCTGAAGGGCCAGCTCGGAAGCACCAGACTGCAAAGAGTGGCGAGCGCGTCAAAGACCGAGCGGCACGACGGGAATGCACGGCTGTCCCGTATTTTCTGTCAGGCGGACATCATCATTTCGAGCATAAATAGGTACTAAAAATAATGATGGGAAAACCGAAATTGACCTATCGTTTCGCCCCACACAAACGGGGATCGAAAGCACTACATGAGGAGCCGCAAGTCCGTACCTTGTAGTGGTTGCCATGACGACAAATACAAACAAGAAAGCTTCCGGCGTCGCAACAAAACAGCCAACGACCAAAACACAGAAGATAAATAACAGTCCATTGGTAATGAACAAAGCGGCAAAGCCTGGAGAAAATGAATCGATTCCTGTCGTGCGTGAGCGCAATCGTACAACCGGTTCTCGGTGCGTTCAGCGAGGGCTTAATTGGATTTTGGCGGAACCTTGTGGGCACCAAGGACTTTTAACTTTCACAACCTGCTAAACTTTTCAGCAGGAAAATGAGAATGCCCAGATGATAGATTCGATGTTCAACGTCCGCTTTAAAGCAGCGTCAGTGAGTTGGTTTATCACCTTGGGATAATCCCCAGTTCGCTGGGGGAGGGATTCAAAGCGAAATTATGCTAAGAAATCCCAGTATTCCAGGTGACTAACGCTAGCGTAGTGACAGGATAATCGACTATTATATGACGGGGCTGTCGCAGAGTCCTGCGCCCACCTGGCGTCACCCGACACCCAACCCGCACGCTACGCACAGAGCACACTGCGAAACAAACACGTGTCCATCGTGGCCTTCAGTGTTTACTCAAGGGCTCTCGAGCCTCGACAAGCCCCGGTTAGAGTGAGCAAATGTGATTGATGCAAAGCGAAAGCTTTGTACCACTTCACGGAACTTCGCTTGCGATAAACTCCGTTTTAGAGTGGCAATAAACACAAAAAGGGCTGCTGGAGGATTGTGTAAAAGCGTGGGACACGTCTTTGATATGTGCTACGTAGTCAGTGAGTCCTGTCAATGTAGTCTGAATGCTCAGTCGACAAACTATTATCAGTTCTCGTATGAAATCACAGCAGGGATGCACACTCCTCGGCGTAGCCAACAGTGTGCCTAATGACGTATGGACGGCCCAGCTGCACATAAACGACATAACGAGCAGCCGAAGGGAAAATGCATGCGGGTATGAAGAAAAGCAAATATGTGGTCAAAAGATTCATGAGTGACCGCAAACCATAGCACTGGTTGCTAGGAAACGTCGGGATTGCTTGTGTACCCCTTGGAGAGGATACGGCTGTGTCTCCCTTAAAGCCCCAAGAAGCTAGAGCCACATAATACGTGAGCTATACTTAGACGGCCGTACCATAATACGGGCCG